>CAEFZX010002099.1:0-108994 GCA_903066825.1 Alfaro cultratus | reverse complement strand
GGGGGAAGGCAGAGGAAATTTTTAACAGATTATCTCTCATACCATACTGTCACAACATAATAACAGTTTTAACAAATGTGAGAAAAAGTTTTTTTTTTTTTTTTATAAAAGTTACATACTGCAGCTTTGGTTTCACTCAGGAGGGACGTGGGTTAGAGCTGCTGCTGACTGACCCATCTGTTGTTAAGTGTGCTAAAAGGTACAAGTTAAATATATAAATATGTTGGTCATTTCTTTCCTTAATTCATTAAATACTAGTGAAAAAGAGGCAAGCAGTAACCTGTAGCTAAGCTAACTATGCTAAATGGTTGATAATCTCACACAGTCTGCCGACCTCTCGGAGAAAAACTGGGTTAAAATTGACACTTTTACCTTTTTCTCTCTCTGTCTCTATTTTTTGAAAACCTGACTTTATTATTTTTCTTACCATTTCATGCAGATCCAGGGGGGTGTTCAGGGCAAATGTGTGCTTTTTGGTCTGGGAGGGGTAACATTTAATTTTTACTGCTGAAAACAATTTTAGAAAACACAATATAATTAATTTTGTAATTGACAAGGCCCCATTTTTTTTTTATTTCTATGAGCAAAAAAGAATAAAAAATTGATAAGTTTATCCTCACCTCCAGTTTCTTTCTCCACATTCTCTCCACCGTTTAAACTGGCTTTGTGTGCACTCACAGGTGGGCTGCTCAGGTTCCCCTGGGACCTGAGGAAGGAGAGCAGTGCGCCCTGGTGCAGGAGTGAGTCTGCCCGTCCTGGAGTCAAGCTCTCAAAAGAGGAGATGGGAGTATCAGCCACAGCTCTTCCCCACTGACCAAGCTTGGTTTGATTCTTTACGCCTTGACCCTCAAAATCAGCAGCGACCTGTCCCAGCTCCTTTGACTCAGGGGCATCATTTTTCAGCATCTTCCACTTTGCAGAATCTTCATTTTTATCTTCCCTCTCAAATGTCTCAAATGCAACCTCAACATCGTGACCTATGGAGCCTGTAGATTGTGAGTTCATGTCTTCTTTTGTTCCCTGCACCAAAAGGTCACACTGATATGCTGGTTTCATACTGAGTTCAGCTGCTGCATTTGGGTAACTCTGTAGCCGGCGGCTAATTGTGGACGAGAGCCCATTACTAAAAAGGCCAGAGAGCTGCACCAGTGCAGCCGAAGACAAAGCTGGTTGAGATGGGACAGACTCTGGCCTGACGGACAAATCCAATGGCTCGTACTGGGACTTTCTGGTTTTACCTGACACAGAGGCTTCCACATCTTTATCATTGGGGTTGGACTGCTTTGTGGCAAGTATGGCTTCCTCGGTGTGGCACTCCAGACCAAGGTACTGCCCTGCAGCTGGACTCCAGTCTTCTCTGGATCTTGGTCCGTGCTTGGTGTTGGGACTGGAGCTGCTGCTACTACTGGGCTGCAAAGGAGAAGAAAGATCTCTGCTGTTCTGCCAGTGGGGGAAGTGGTAGCGGTCCAGATGGAAACTGAGAGAGGCTGTCTGTGCACTTGTATAGTCACTGGAGATTGGACACCTGTAGACATTCTCACCTAATGAAAAGAATAACAAGAGAAACATGTTATAATCCAAATCAGATTAAGAATCTATGGTTATAAGAGGCATTCTGAACATTTTTACTCTATATACACCGAGACCAGTTGTCTAAACATGAAAAATGTTGCAATCTCACACCAGGCTGAGTTGAATGATTTAAGTGCTGCCCTGCAGTAAATCAAGCTTGTAATCAGCTTTCAGCTCCAGTGATCCATCATCTTACAGTATGGACGCCACCACCATGTGCAATAAATACACCCAAAGATGTTAACACTAAACAAGATTCTTCCAGAAATAATAAACAGTGAAATTGTTAAGCAACTAGAACAAGGCAGATGTTGCAGACACAAGCCGCGCTCCATCAAAGCTCGTAAAGTGGGTTTCCGAGTCAAAAATAACGTCGACATGTGAGCGGCCCTGATTAACCACGCCATCTACTGTAACTGAGTTTATTTTTGCTTCATACTTGAAAAATGGCATGTTAGAAACATAATTCAAAAAGTACAAAGTGTGTTATTGTGGAAAATGACAAAGGGTAATTTTTCTCCTTTTTAGCTTGTGAATAATAGCCATCTGGATACAAGATTTGATCTCGCACGGCATAACTTTTAATTAAATGCAATCCAACCGTCTTCTTCCCTCTGTTTACCTACACTTTTATCCTTACAGCCGCCAGAGAAATACCCTGCAGGGTTAAACACACACCATGTGACCATTTTGAGTTAGTGATTGTCTCAGACCTCTGCCTCGCACTGTCTTTAAACAGCCCAGCTGTTTCGCTGCCATTCCAATTACAGTAAAAGTCATCCGGCGCCATTAAGCCACAAATATTGGCAGTTTATTGCCCAACACTCTCCTGGCATTTGAAGGTCAGGTCATACATTATACTGTGTCTTTTAGGGATGCGTCTGGGATGGGGAGATAAACCCACCACCATTAATTTAATTCTATGCATATTGATGCCTTATTGTTCTTCTTTAATGGACTAATACCTAAGTTACTGCAGTGATTCATCCCTGCCTCAGAAATATCCATTTCATACACCTTAGGATCTGACCCTAAGGTAATTCTCTGAGGTAAATCCAAATCTAATGATCTGTAGTAGCAGCTCTATTTTGTTTCCCACTTTAGTGGGCAAAACCATAATTTTGAACTGAATGGTAGAGCAAGGAGGGCTGTTTTCTCGACTATTACAATTTTCAAAACCGTAAAATAACACCCACATATTAATTATATTGAGCTCTACTTAATGAGATTGAAAAGTCACAGCTGAAATTGAAAAATCATGCCCTTGAAGTAAAGTCAGTTCTCCCCTTTTACCCCGTATATGATCGCCTGTGTGCGGTGTGCAGTAAAATACGTGTGATTTAATGTCTGTGTACATTAACAGCGCGTGGGCGTGTGAGAGCGGGAAAGAGACCCTAAACAGTGCCACACCCTTTTTATCCAGTAACAGACAAACACACACACACAGCGAGAGAAAGACAGAAATCCAAACATCTTAATGGAACTCTTTTAGACACACTATATATCTCAATTATTCTGTGGCTTAAATTACGATGACATTACGGGCACGCTGCAAATGCAGAAAACACACATATCTGACCTCATCTTCTAGTGAGGACCTTCCTAAACCCATTTGCCAGCCTTCACCAGAGCCGTAAAACCAACACAAAGCATGAAGACTCCCTCTGCCTCCTTTTTCTTCCCCTCCTCTCTCTTCTTTTGGATGGGTGCCATCTTTGTGATTGCCTGGTTCATGCTAACTTAATCAGTTTAAGATTTACTTACAGTGCTGAGGCTCACATTATGTGAGGGGAGTAATTTTAGAGCTTAGATTTATCAACCAAAACTCCAATTACTGCATCATTACAAACCCAAGCCTCTCTCACCTAACACAGAGCATCTAATGAAGTGATGCGTATGAGTTATCCGTTTCCTGCTGGATGTGTTCACAGCAGAGGGAGGGAGAAAAAGGTAAATAAAAAATAAATATATAAATGCCTCAAGTGAGCCATGTCTGTTGGAAAAAAAAAAAAAGTATGCAGCTGGGCTTGGACAAGTGATTCATTTCATATGGAAATGGGCTTTAAGATTTACAGCCATATATCCCCGTCAATGCAATCTCATTCTCACATATTATTTGCTTACATGGGCATTTGGCAGTTATATTGTAGATATCAAATTCTGTATACAGCAGGGCTTTGGCTCTCCCTCTCCCTACAGTGATGTGAACAATATTTGTCCCCTTATACAATTCTCGTGTGTTTTTTTTTTTCTTTTATGCCACACTAAAATGTTTTGGATCATCAAATATATTTTAATTTCAGACAAAGATAACATACCTTTCTTATAATGATTTCTTCAATAGAGGGGAAAAAAAGCTATTCAAAGAAACCTGGCCATATGTGAAAAAGTAATTGCCCCCTAAACCTAATAACTGGTTGCGCCACCCCTGGCAGTAAAGACTACCATCAAGCATTTGTGATAACTGGCAATGAGTCTTCTCTATAGCAGTGGAGGAATTTAGCGCCACTCTTGCTTGCAGCTTCTGTTACGTTGGAAGGTTTCAAGCTTCAACAGGCTGTTTAAAGACATGTCACAGAACCCTAATGCAATCTAAGTCCAGTGTGTTCAGAGGTGGACCTGCTAGTGTAGTTTGTATTATTGTTCTGCAGGATAACTCAACTGTGCTTGAGGTTTCTGAACCAATTGCTTGCAATTTTCTGAAATGATTTGTCGGTTTTGTCTAAGTTGTATTGGGTTGTAAGCTTCCCAAAAAGTTCATTGTTTGTCTCATCAATCCAAATAAAATGGTCTTACCAATCATCTAGATAGTTTTTCCCCCTTGGATCGCATTTTTACTCTGTTTCTTTCGTTTGTTGAACCTTGAATGCTGACCTTAATTGAGCAAAGTGAGGCCCGTAGTGCTCACTTGGTTCTCGGTTATTTTGTTGGGTTTTGGAATAAATTTGGAGGCTATAACACTCTTCAATGCTTTCTCTTTATTCAGAAGGAAGTTTTTCCCCATGGTTCAGAGTATCAATCAGAAATGGCTTTGTAATCCTTTCTAGACTATGTCAATGATTTTGTTTCTTATAAGGCTAGGATGGCTTGGACAGTTTTTCTTCCCATTAATAAATAAAATTCGAAAACTGCCTGTTGCATTTATTGAGGTCATATTTGGTTGATATAAAAATGTCTTTGATGATCTAAAGTATCTAACTGTGACAAACAAAAAAACAAAACAAAAAAAAAAACAGAAACAGAAACAAATGTAGAAGGGAGCAAATACTTTTCCACAGCACTTCATATCATAATCAAGCACCTGAAATGCAAAACACAGATACATGTTTGCTGGTTTGGTTTAAGATGAAACAGAGTGAGAGTCGCACACAAGACTAGTGAGGGGAGAAAAAAACAGGGGCACCAGATGTTCTTTGATGTTTATAATAGCATATATTATTAATATTAATTAGACCACATAGTCAATGACGCATTTGGGACGTTTCCAAGTCAATTAAGCCAAATGGCATTCAGGAGACGGCGGAACAATATTTCAAGGCAGGTGTTCAGAACTCCCTGGGTAAATCTTTTTATCTGCATGCTAGGAAAACAAGCATTTTGAGCTTAATTTGAGCCTCATATCTGCAATAATAATTAAAAAGAGGATTAAAAGACAGAAGTGAGGGGAAGATCGAAAAGCCAACAGGTAATCTCTTCAGGCAAACCAGTCAGACTGGCTCATCTCTGCCTATGATGCAGTTCTCTTACACCACATTGCAAGTTAAAAGATGCTTTTACTGTTAGCAAACACACACAGGATACAGGGAAGTAACTGGAGCAACCAAATGAAATGCGATATTATATGCAGCAGCCCACTTTATCTGTGTTTCTGGCCAAACCACTGCTCATGTTACCATTCACAGTTTTACAGACGCTTATCACTTTAGGCTCTCGTGGCTTACAGTAAGAGCGGCATGAAGGCAGGAAATAAGGAACAAAACACATGTAGGGACAGCGCCATTACATGGTGTCTGCTCACTGACCTTGAGGTTAAGAGCTTTGAATGGGACTAATTAATAACTGTCAGCAGATTTCATATTTTTTACCCATGTTTTATTCAAATTGTGGATGTAACTGGCCTAATGTAGGTCAGGGGGCTGCAGAATGTAGCTTTTATGAGTTTATCCTTTAAGAAAAAAAAAGAGTTGTAACTCCTAATCTCAAATTATAATTAAAGCTAAAGTGCATTTTAAACTGTGTCCTGATTAGATATTCAGACAAGTCATTTGTAACCATCCCTCCTTTTGAAATCAATGGAAGTAGAGTTTCTAATTTAAAATGCTGGGTATTTGCAGTTAAATATCTAAATCTAGAGCTGCGTCTGAATGTTTCCAGCAAAGGCAGACTTGCTCACTCTGACAGCCACCACTGTACTATATTTGCTATCCATACTGAGAACATCAATAACTTCATGACCACCATAGGCTGACTATGAATAATGCAGCCAGTAATTCTGGACTAATCAATGTTCCTCAAGCTGAACATCTGGCAGTGGTAATTCTTCCTCAGCATCTCCATTCTCCTGAATTAGAAAACACTCTCTCCTTCTCCCTTCCTCTATGTCCAGCCATCAAGACAGACAGGCTTGATCAGTTACAAGCAACCCCTCCTCCCCCTTCACTGAAAAAAACTTATCCTTGTTATTAAACCCTCATCAAGTGGTGCGTGTTCTCCATATGTGTAGGATTTACCTATCTGTCCCTCAGCAGACCTGTGCGTTGAGCCAGGGCCAGCACTGTGTGATTGTGTTAATTAATCTGTCATTGTGAGCGCAGGGAGCAGCTGCAGAGGTCTCTGGGATATATTGTCAGAGCTAAACAATGCGGTGCTAAGCCCCCAGAGTGAGTCTACCATTACACAGGACTAAGAAGAGGGAGGAAAGAAGGGGAGGAGGAGGGAGGCCAAGAGAGAGAGGGAGAGAGAGAGAGAAAGCCTGGCGGATCCATCATTGACTAAAGCAATGACGCCTGACCTTTACAATGAATTAGTTTCCATGCTTAATATTGACTGAAATTAGAGTCTGATACTGAATGTGCCATCCCAGAACTCTGCACACTCAAATCCTCAGCTAGCCAACTATCATAAATGTTTCCGGGAGTGACACCGTATGGTCTCGGAGATATGGGAGAGGAGGGAAAAGTGCAAACAGCAGTGTTTGTATGTGTTTCTTAAAGAGCAACCGGAGAGGGATTTGGCCACAAAACTGCCATCATTTACATGTAAATATGCAGCTACCAGTATGTGCGTACAATATGGAAACAAAACATCTAAGGGGATTAGACCTGATCCATTTATCTCTGCTATACGGACATCATTTAAGAGGATACTGGATCAAATCCCACCAGAGCGCATCAGACTCAGATGTGCATAACAGTTCTACTCCAGCAGGAAGAATAAACAAAATAAAACACACACATTAGTAATGAAAGAAATAAAACAAAGTTTGGTCTCATTTCTTTTCTTAACAACACTGTTACAGCAGTAATTTAGCCTCTTGATAACATGTTAGCAGGATGCCATGACAAGAAAGGCATCTACCCATTGAGCCAAATCATCCAAATCACCAGGTGGAAAAGAACACTATCAATAAAAATACCAGGTGGTAGATCAAATCATAAAAATCACTGGGTGGTATATATCAAATCATTAAAAACACCAGATGGCATGCATTAACATCTTGTGCCCCCGTAGGCAAGGGGTGGGGATGTGACAGATATAAAATAGAGAGTACTAATTATCCCCACATTTCAACATGATGCCATTATCTTTAAAAGAAAGACAAAACCCTTGTGGAAAATAATATCTGTGGTGTGTTGCTGACCCTGGGCGTCGTTCCTACCTACTCAAAATGACAGAAAGACTACAGCACATATTTGTAAAAGAAAAAAAACTGGAATATTAAGAAAAACAATTGATAAATGGCAATCTAGGCCACTTAAGCAGAGATTCACCAATATATCAGCTAGTAACACGGAGTTAGCTGAATATCATCTTGATAGGTGAAAACTCAATCATTAACAACTCCAAAATCTGAATGTCAAAAATTTGATTTTTTTTTTTCAAATAACACTCCAAAATCTTAACATTACTTCCAGTCAGAAAAAAAAAAAAATAACATATTAAATGATTGCTTTAAACCTAATTTTGCCAGGGTTGTGAAAAAATCTGATCTTAACTATAAATACTATCTAAACTTTCACCACCACTAAAACTACTTTAATAAATTTTAATTCTTTATGAAAAAGAAAATCCCCAGCTATATTCACGTGACTGCAACAAACTGGACAAAAGCAACGTACATTAAAACATATAACTAAAAATGCTATAAAAGACTTGTGGTTAAAACATTTTTAATCAGAACTGTTTCCACATATGTCTTTACATGAATTTGGAGATTTCTTTTTTATATATATATATTTACCCACTTAATAGATTTTAACAAAGAAATCAGAATTGGCTAAACTCAATACCAGAAGGTGAAAACTTTAAAAAAGACAAAGATTGGAAAGTGTTCATAAAATATTGATTGATGCATCTCTCATTAAAACAATACCCTCAACATCACCATTATGAGAAGTGCTCTTTGTCAGACTTATTAATATTTGCTGATTTGTTATGTACCTGTAGGTGTAGAGGAGGATTCTGGTTGATTGTTGATGGGATTCCCTGCCTCTGTGATCATCTCTGCTGGCCCATGGTGGCTCACGCTGCCTGGGCTCCCAGGTCTGCTGACAGCCTTAGTGTCTGCATCACTAAGACACAGTTTCCCATCATCTACTGGGACACCCCTCTCAGGCAAATAGGTGGAGCACTGATGCTGCTGCTGCTGCTGTTGATGATGATCTTTTGGCCTGTACATTTGCTGATCAATAGGGAGCCCAGGTGGCATGATCTGCCAACCTGCATAGCTACCACTGTTGTTGAGAGCATCTCGGTTTGAGATGACTTTCTGCAGATACTCCATGCTAGTGGAGCTCAGTTGAGGGTGGAGATGATTTAAGGTCAACAAGGAACTCTCTGTGTCTGTCAGTGGACCTGGACCGGAAGAAATCATCCTCCCCAACACCTCTCTGACCTTCATGTCAGTGCCTGCTGTGGCCATCATGTGGTCGTAATCGGGTAAATCTGCTCGCTCAGGCGCCTGGAACCTGTTGTTCATTCTGGAGATGTATTGGGAGTAGATGTTGCTCGGATGGTCCTGACTCAGATTGTTCATGGTAACAGAGGAGTCGTGATCAGAGAGGATGGTACTCTTAGCAGCAAGCTTGTTGAGGTGGACTTTCATATGGTTCTTGAGAAACCAGGGCTCTTTGAAGCGACGACCACAAATTTGACAGCAATGCTCAAAAGAGTCTTTGTGTTTTCTCATGTGACCCTTCAGGAACCAGGCCTGGCTGAAGGTCTGGCCACACACCTCACAAGGGAATTCACCGGCGGGCTTCCCCTTATCACTGGCTCCCATTGACAGCTTCTGTCCTGGGCCCGAATCAGCCGTTATGTGTGTCATTTCAACGTGGCCAATGAGATCCTCCTCTTGTGCAGCAGCAAACTCACACAGAGTGCATTTGTAGGGTTTGTGCAAGATCCTGATGTGACGCTCGAGCTCCTGCTGCTTCCTGAACTTTCCCTTACAGAAGGAGCAGCGGAAGCCGGCGCTTTGGGGCTGGATGGATTCATCTGGGGTCACCTTAGGAGATGTGGCTCGGTGTGGTGGAAGATCTGCTGCCCCAGAGATGTCTGAGAACTGCGACTCTGTTGGAACGGTCTGCAGAAAAGCTGGTGTTTGCTGTTGGCTGATGTTACCAGCTCTCATCTGCCTGTCTCTGAGTATGGCCCTCTCCTCCAGCTCATGAAGCAGCCTGTTCTCCTCCCTGATCCTCCCACGGCCTTTGCCCAGAATGCCTTGCTTGTGTGTACGAAGGTGTATCTTGAGGTTGCCCTTCTGCGCGGCCCTGTGGTCGCAGTATGGGCACTTGAAGGGCTTCTCCCCGGTGTGAGTGCGCATGTGGAGAGAGAGGATGCTGTTGAAGCGGAAGCGCTTCCCACACAACGGGCAGGGATACTTCCTGTTCTTGCGGTTGTCATCCTGAGCAGAATTTACCTGTGTGACAATGCTTTGATTGGTGATTCTCAGGAACTGAGACAGCTCCACTCTCCCGTTCATACTGCTGAGTATTCTTGCATCCACAATTTGATTGGCCAGAAGCGCCATCTGGTTCCTAACTGGGTGGGTGGATGGGGTAATGATGCTGTTCACTCAGGAATTGGGTGGTGTTCCTGTGAGGTCGGTCAGCGGTGCTGGTCTGGTACAGTTCGAATGTCGGCAGTGAAATAATGTCAGTTTGAATTAATCAGCAGAAACAGGCTCAGAGTTCACGCTGTGCAAATGAAGCATCAGTTTGTTGTTGCTCAGACCTGAAGAGAGAACAAAAGCAAAATCAGCTGCAGCTCCACAACAACATGCACATCATGCAAGCACAGAATCACATAAGCAGCCGTGAGAAGTGTCACTGCAGTTATGTGCTATCAATTTAAAGTGTAAACCTGAACTTCTGCAACTGCTGTATAATGCCAGTGACACACCACAAATAGGTCAGGAAATAGAGCAAAGTAGGTTCTGACACTGCTCATCCTGTCTTAAGTATACCTGTGGTTTTAGATTATTGTTGGAGACTGTAAAAATGCTGATTATGTCTAACCACAAAGGCTTCCTCAACAAATATCTCTTCTTTACAAAAGGTACAATTCTTGTCTAGATCACATTTTTGACACAATGCAAAAGCAGCACAAAGATCAAAGAGGGTCTGACTCTACTTGGCCTTCCTTTGAATTTCACACAAAAAAGTGAAACACTTTTAAGAAAACATGAAAGTAAATCCTCACGGTACTTTCTAGCTGATCTGTTGCATATTTGTGGAAAGCCCTTTACAAGAATAAGTCCAGCACATTGCAAAGCTATTTATACCTTTTCATTCACATTTTGTTATGTTAAATCCACTAACCAGAATGTACTGTTATGATTCTATGTACTACTAGACCAACACAGTAGCACACTAATAAGAAGTTATATATTTTACAAATAAAAGTTTGAAAAGTCTGACATATATATTCAGCCTCTCTGAGTTAGCAGTTTTAAAAAGGTGCAATTACAACTGCTTTGCACATCTACAGACTAAGCTTGTTTTGTATTGCTCTGTGTGAATTAGCCTGGCTAGATGAAGAGTGTCTATAGATATTTTTTAATAAAGTAGAAATTTACCATTCCTAGTAGTATGTCTAAGGCTGATGAGTCACCTCCCCAATCATAAGTGTTTAGCAGCTTGTAATGCTGCTCGTGATGCTGCTATTGCCATGGTGAAAGTTATGTGTTTAGGTTAAAGTGCAAAGTAGGTCTACATTTACAGATAGCAACTTGAATGTTGGCTAAACAACTCATCCAGAGAGCCTAACTTTATATGTTATATTCAACAATTTATGCCTTGTGGCTAACTGCAAAGAGGGCTCCTTTTGACATTCTTTTAATAATGGCTTTTTTGTCACTTTCATTAATGCCAGATTTGTAGAGTGAATGAATAATGGTTGTTAGATTCTGCCACCTGAGCTGTGGATCTCTGCAGCTCCTCCAGAGCTACCCCAGGCCTCTTGGCTCTCCTTGGCTTGCCTGTCAGTTTGGGTGGACAGTCACTCCTTATATTTTTGCTTGATAGATTGGACAGCGCTCCGTTTAGAGCCTTCACAGAACAAATGGATTTATATTTAGATTAAATCAGACACAAGTGGATTCTACTGATTTCTGAAGGCCATTGTTTGAATTGGATTTTACTTAGGCGAATCAGACTAAAGGTGACTGGATACAAGTTTTTTCCCCACTCTTCAGATTTTATATAAAAAAAGCATAATGGGACAAAATATTGCTGCATTTAAGAAGTAACAGTAGTTTTCCATTGCACTGTATCTTATGAGAATAGTAAAAAATAATAAATATTTCAACATTGCAACGAAAAGAGTCAAATAACTGAGACACTAAAATAAGGATTTTCAAATGGAAAGCCTGCACTTGCCAGTTCCCCCTTTTTTTTTTCTTAAATTAAACTGTGGCAAGAAAACAAAGCTTCAAATTCACGTCGCGCTACAATGGTAGAGGTCACATAGATGAGCCCTCCACAGCTCCAGAGCAGCAGCAAAGGGCACAGAACAAAGGCTGCACTGTCCACTCTGAATTAACACAGGCTTACATCATCCTGGACTGCAACCTCACTCAGTCACGAAAATGATGTACACAACACAACACAGATAAAAAGTTGGCAGGCCGGGAGATATGTTTTGTTCTATCTGCTTCAAGCTGCAGATAAAAAAAAATCATTGCACCCATTAGGAACTGGCTTACTCTTAGGAATTCTGCGGATTGTGTCAAAAAGTGACCAAAATTGATTTTTTTTTTATTTTGATTTCTTAACTTGGTAGTCTCATGCCATATTAGAAAGCACAGTTTAGCCTCCTCCTACTTCCCACTCCCCTTCAAGGATTACGGTCATTATAATCATTGTTGCATTTCCCTCTAATAATATCATTATAGAAGTGTAGCCTTGAATGTGTAATATTGCACACTGTATCTAATTTGGAATCTGCACAGTCGATAATAATTGATTAAACTCAGCTTTAAATGACTTTACAAAGGCCAGTGGTTTGTTTTTTTTCTTTTAACCACTTGGTGCGTTTCTTTTATTAAGAAAAAAACATTTTCTCAGTTGTGGCATAAAAAGAAAGAGGGAATAAAGCAAAAAAAAACAAAAAAAAAACAGGAAATTACCCTCTAAAGAAAACAAAAAAAAACTTTTCCAAACTAGAGTTAATGCAACTAAAGGCTTCCTAAAAATCAGTTTGACCATGAGTCTAAGCCACCTGCTGCTGCATAGCAACCTCAGTGAGACGTGAAAACGTTACACATAAAACCACAGATAAAGAGCTGCCTGCAGCCACGGCTGTTCTGAGCAATGTGTCTGCTCTGTGCTGAGATCAATGTAAGGATATGGGGCTGACCTAATCATATCTGACAGGGAGAAAGTAAGCAAACGACATTAGCATACACTGCATCTACTTCATATTTACGGAAGGGGTATTTCCGATTAACTAAGCAATAACAAGGAGGCCAAAAATGAAGAAAATGCATCACTTCTGAGTGTGGGCCAGGTATTGCAGAAATTGGTGGAGATGTGAGCTGGGCCATTAGGTGTTTTTCTCTGTCAGAGAGGATTAGGCTGTTTTGGTGCAGATTGAGAGGGTGCTTGATTGCTATGAAGCAGAGTGTCACAGCAGCGATTCATAGGTGTGGCCGCACATAGACGAAAAAGGAGCAGGTGTGATTTAGCACAGGCAATAAAAGGGGAAACAAAAATGTGGCAGACACACACACACGCACAGTCAAAGCAGCCAAGAGCGCTGCACTTTCAGGGTGATTTCAGATAAAGCAATAAATCTGCTTCCACTACAGTCAGGCAAAGAAATCTGTAAAAAAAATAAAAATATAAAAAATCACTACTAAGGTAGGTAGAAATTCTGTGTTTTCACCCTTTTGTGTATAATACATATTGCAAACATAATTTAATTACAATCACACAAGAATTTACACTACTCTCCAAAATTATCTGCACCTTTGATAAAGATGTGTAAAAACCCCAAAACAGATGCTCCCGTTAGCTCATGTTACAAGTAGTAATAAAATTAGTTACTAAAACTATGCAGACGAAACACAGCTCTATATTGCAATGTCACCAGGTGACTATTAATCCTTTCAAGCACCGAGCAGATGCTTAGGACAAATAAATGTGTGGCTGTCCCATAACCTTCTGCAGCTGAATAGAAACAAAAAAAAGTTTTCTTTACACCAAAAGATGAATGATTAAGAGTCAGCACATAGCTTCGACTATTACAGCTAGAAACTAGTGAACAGCCCAGAATCTGGGAATAGTGAAGGACACATAATAGACACATGTAAACAATTACAAAGTTTTCCTTCAATCACCTGAAGAACATTTTCAAGATTAAAGGGCTAATGTACCAACAAGATCTTGAGAAACTGGTTGATGTGTTTATCTTTAGTCAAATTAATGACTGCAAAAAAATTCAGACAGCTGCAGCTGATCCAGAAATGCTGCTGCTCGCGTTCTGACTAAAACCAGGAAGACAAAGTACATCTTCGGTTCTAAAGTTCTTATGCTGGCTCCCTGTAACTCAGAGAATAGTCTTTAAAATACTTTTGTTGGTTTATGAATCACTGAACTGCTTAACACCAAATCCATGATAGTCCTGCTGTTGTGCCAACCTTCCAGACCTCTCAGGTCTTCCAGAACCAGAACCAAACATGGAGAAGTAGCATTCAGCTTCTATGCACCACAAATCTGGGACAAACTTCCAAACAAAATGCCAAACAGTCAAATCTGAGTTCAATTAAATTAAGACTAAAAACTCACTTGTTTAAAGTGGCCTTTAACTTTTCAATTTGTTATATTTTTGTTTATTTTGCCACTTCAACTTTATGCTTGAATTATTTTCTGTTTTATTTTTTTATATAATTTCTAGCTCTTTTAATTGTTCTGTTGTGACAGAAATAAAATTGTCTTGCCATACTTATTATCCAGTCATCAGAGCTACAGTTACTGCCATGCTTAACATTTTCTATAAAATAAATGTAGTTTAAGAATATATAATTTCTGTTTCACTTGGTTATAAATATCATGGGACATAGAGACCTAATTCCCTGAGCATCTCTTCAAAATTAAAATAAATAAACAATAAATAAATAAATAAATAAATAAATAAATAAATAAATAAGAAAACATTGCTATGAAAATAAGTGTGTTTATCTTTAGTCAGAGCTATAATTAAAATGTGCAAAACAATCTGAACTCTAACAAAGAGGCTAGATGAGGATCCAAGCTTATACTGCCAACACACAAAGAGAGAATAAGGGCAAAGAGAATCAAGACATCTCCAAAACTTACTATTGGAGGACTGCATTAAAAAAGCTGCAGCTTGAAGTTCAAAGATGAACAACCGGAAGCTATCCATATGCTAGCAAGCTGTTTGCTAAGTGGCCAGATCCACAGCAGAAACAACATTATGACATTCAGAAATGTTGCATTTTCTAAATGTGCCTAAATGTAAATACAGTATTTAATTTGAATACTTTTGTTTTTAACAAAGTCACCTAACAATATAACTGAAGCATTTTTACTTTTACTTTCATTTTGAAGTAAGTCTGAATGCTAAGGAACTTCTAGTTAGTAACACAAGATTTTCTGTTTCCTGCAGTTAAAATATGACTTAAGCCTTTTTTTTTTTTTTTTTTTTGAGCCACTTGCTCCAAAACATAGTAAAGAAAAAATCTCCTGAGGTCATGTGCTTTGGTCAGAAGAGCAAGACTAAGCTTTTTGACAGCAAACATCCCAGGTGACTATGGCATGAAACAAAAGAATATGTGGAAAAGTACCTTGTTTATGGTGGAGAGACTGTAATGCTGTGGGCCTGTTTTCTTTTTCCTTCTGAATCTTGTTAGTGTATGGTATTATGAAGTCTTTGAAATACCAGAATATTTTAAATAGATATCTGGTGGCAGTACCTAGATAACTAAAAATAGCCCATATGCTCAGATCATCAGATTCTCACTCTGCCTTCTTCAGTGGTTGGTTTACAGACCTTTTGGCAAAAGGAGGTCAAAATGGGTATATCCAGTGGATAAACAGCAAATCTAGATATTTTCTGTTTATTACTCTGTTTTGCAACAGAGTAAAACATTTCTTAATGCAAGGCCTCAACAAATAAATGTATTCAGATTAAAAGTGGTATTTTTCAAAATAACACAATGAGAGATGTGTTACCAAATTCCTAGAATGAGGCCGATGATTGTAGTGGATACCATATGCCACAGCTACATGTTACATACATGCAAGTAAATATGATTTCTGTGTGAGATAAGTGGAGTTACTCAAACAGGATTTCACAAAATTTAAACAATGCTTTGATGCGTAGGTCAGATTAAGGTTGTGAACATTGCCTGAGCCACCCGAACCTAACAGAAAAGCTGGGTATGACATTGATTTTGAAGCGGTTTGATGCCGAGCATATCTGTTGATATCTTACATTGTTTCTGTTGTGGGCCTTCCTACCTCAAAATGACAAGTTATGGTCAAAATTCCTGGAATTCAGTGACTTTTCAGGCAACAAAGGGCGATTGTCTAAATATTACAAAGCAGGATCATGTGCGGAAAGTAAAAGCCCGATGCCATGCTTTATGCCCCCCTTCATCTCACTTCAACCCACGCGTCCACCCACCAAAGTAGCAAGCCAATCATCACATGGACTGCCCTGTCAGGGGGATGAAGAGCCTGAACAAGGAAGAGGGCAGTGGTAACACAGCTGCCCGGCATGACCCGCGCAAAAGATAGCGCCCATATACTTTCTGACAGCCAGATTAATGAAACCCTATAGGAGCTCCTCTGTAGGCCTCCCAAAAGCCTGACGGAGACAGAATAGTCTAACCAGCACCATTCATTACTGCGGGTATACAGAGCACAGAAAGAGCACACACAGCACTGACAAACTAGCTCCTTGTGAGTAATAGCTAAAGAACTCATAAAGGAATACATACACATTTGTTGTGGATGCAGTAAATCTATGCCACTCCTTTTACGACTATCAAAAATCTGGCTTGTGCCCCGTAAAAATAAATCAGGCGTGCATGTGGTGCGGCGATGATGTGCAGTTATTTGGGAGTCAGCTATTTCATATGTTCAGTGAAAGGAGGCTTTCGATTAATTTTGTTTGTCTCCCTCTCTCTCAGTTATGTAGATTAGTGGCATTGAACGCATGGCAAAGAGAGAACAAGTTCCTTAAAGATACAGGATAGTATTTTCGCAACTCAGATGGAAATAAATAGCAGGTTTGTAAGAAGGCCACCAGCTGAGCCTCTCCAAACAGATAAAAAAGTATGCTTTTAAAGCAACAGTCCAAACATTTTTTGAGTTAGTTTCTGTTGAAAGGTTTTATACATTTATCATCTTTCCTGCAATGAGTAATTGGTTTATTATTTTTCATATATTGTAAGTCCTGATTGGGTTTTCCTGAAGGCTAATGCTAACCGCCTGTCAGGGGGGCCAAGAAATTTCAAAAACCTCATTGTGGTTTACTCGAACTCTATTTTTATTTTTGAACATTTAAAACTTTCTTACTTTTCCTTTTACCATTTTTTTATACAGAACATAATGCTAATTTAAGGAGGCAGAAGGCAGTGCACCATGAGTAATCTACCTATGTAAAAATATATTAAGAACCAAATATATTAAGTGTTTCCGGTCAGAGTGAATGACAAATTAAAAAGAAAGGGAATACAAAAACTAATAGATGCCTATTTCAACTGTAGTTAAAGCTACAGTAGCATGTGTGTTGGATCAGACCGCACAAGTCAGCATTCAATCCATATAAATTAGAGTTGTCAGCCGTTCGCCACTTTTTATTTCTCTTGTACCAATTTTTATCTTGTCCGTTGTGACCCAGCAACATTCCCTAAAAGCTGCAGTTTTGAAGATGAGGACAAAATGTTCACCTGCTGCTTAACATATCCACCCTAAGAGGTGGGAAGGGGTAAAGGTCATCAGGGGTTTCCACTTCACTTGTCAAGATGCTACGCTGATTGTTGCACTCAAATATAACTTAAGTATTATGTTGAGTTGGTTCATATTTAAGCTAAACACCATAAACAACTATATACAGAAATTTGAACTGTACTCATTTGATTTTTTGTTACTTGGCTGTTTAAATGAATAATGTTTTTCCTGTTTGATACCCAGACCCAGAGGATTATCTTACTCTATAAAAGAGGTATTTTGGATCTGATCATTGTTAATAATAAGCTCTGACTTGCCTATAAAATCTGTAAAGAGTAAAAAATGCCACTTTAATTACAAGGACTAATCAGTTGCAGCAATGTGGGGGAAATCTGCTTTGCTTCAAGTGTGAATTTGGTGATGTGCTATGCTATGCTCAGAAGAGCCCAAACCAGCCAGCCACTCTGACTTGCATTTCTCATTGAAAAGAATATTCAGCTGTTTTTGGGCTGCAACTTTGTAAAGCATTTATATGCCTTGATTCTGCTAACTGGTCAACCACTAATCCTAAAGTATCAATTTCAATCTTTGAAGTGTCAAAAGGTCACAAATGCAAGTTATGGGACAGTGAATATGTTGAAATGAAACAGCCACAAGCAAACTAAAAAACACACGCAATATCATATTATTATAGATCAGTCTGTAAGTATTGCATGATAGATGTTAACTCTGCATTCAAAGCACTAATCTGTCTTTCTCAGTAGTTGTCACACATTAAGGCAAATCACTTACTCACAAAGCATACGCAAAGACGCCAACTCTAATACAATCTATTTCTCCCAAACACACATACACACACGCGCACCAGCCCACACACGCACACGCAGGCACATGCACATAGAATGTATTTTAAATCACTAATGTGTAAACAGTTGCTCATGTTTGCACAGACCACCTGTTCTTTCTGGACACAAACAAAGGTCTGGCGTATGACGGGGCGAATTAACAGTGTGGGGTGCGTAGGGGATGCCTTGCACAAGAGAAGCCTATCCACATGGTGTAGGCTGGATCAGATGGTTGGGCCCCGTGTGACGGAAGCCGCCTCCAATGTAAACTCACACAGATCCCCTTCAGTCTGCAACATACTGATATGTTTTGCCTTTCTGACAAGTACAACCTCCCCTGATGAAAGAGATGCAAACTCTTGTTGCTATACCATTTAATTCAACAGGATTCCTAACAGCGAGGAGATAATCTTGTTTTTACATCCGTGCTTCACATCAGCCAATATTTGAGAACGAGGAAGGAGTTGAGGAGAAACTCGATCCACTTTGAGTTGCGAAAGCACTTGAAGGCACTAAAAACAAAAGTCATTAAACGAGTCATCACAAAATCACAGCAGGGCTCTGGTAATGCCACTTACAGTAGCTCATTAAGCTATGGCATCCACAGGAAAAAACTGACAAACAAAGAGCATAATCCAAGGCACATTAACTGGGCTGATAATTCAATGAACTCTCATTTGGCAGCCATCTTGCCCTTGTGATGGTCTTTTTTTTATTTCCTCTGTAGCAGAGCACCGACCCCTTATGAATTTCCTAACTCTCTCTCCCTTCCTCTCTCTCGCTTTATCACACACAAAAACACACGCACACACACACATGTATACACACTCTCTATCTCTCTAAAACAACAAAACATCCACCATTAGACAACGGGGTACCAGCGTAATTAGAAAATGACTTCCTTTGCAATCCTAGCTAAGTAGTTTACACACTGTAATTACAGGGACAAAATCATCTTTTCATCATTTCACTGATTGAGCTCATCAACCCAGTGGGATCCCAGGACTGTGCTCAGGCAACATCTGGGCTAAGAGAATTAGCCCTTAGTTTAGCGGCCCTTTCGCAGTGGCAGGCGAAGCGGCGTGAACACCGGACATGGCGTTTCTGGAGCACATCTCCAATTTTCCCCCTGTGTTGATCACAAGCTCAGTCAAATTGTTGTTTATGGTTTACTTGCTTTCAAGTAAATAACCAGAGGTGGATTTATTTTTCAATGACTATATGATTAATAAAAGCGGAAAAAAAGCCGAAGTAATGAGTTTTTAAAAACCCAGCTCAAGAGAACCTCTTTAATTTTCACAAAGGGAACATCTGGGTCACCTGATATTAACATGACACAGATCAGACAACAGGATCTCTCCAACTGCTGAAGTTCAACCTTGTATTTTTGGGGAAAAAGATGACCATCTACAAATCATTAAGGATGCTAATATAGATGCTGAAACTAAATCAAACAGTGTTGATGACTGATTCCCATTGCATGTTTGCCAGTCATCATTGCCATATTGGGGTTGCTTTATCGAGTGATGTTGCATGTCAGTGCAAGAGTCATACTACAATGCACCCTGCTCTTTATGTAATTGGTACTGACAAATCAAATCAAATCAAATTTTCAGTTTGCCATGTTTCTATTCACAAACTGCTTTCCAGCATCATCTATTGCCACAATTATCTAAAAACCCTTGCAATGTTCTCACACATGACACAGGTGGTTGGTTACTTATAAATACAGTAGCATTCAACTAAGTAGCACTTATAGAGAATTTAAACAGAACAAAGACACAAATCATCGATATAATTAACAATACTCCATCCTTTAAGATGACAGTTAAATTTATACTCCTGTGTTTTAAGGGTGCATGTCGTCCACATAAAAGCAATAAGATGCCTAGAAAAATCCAAAACCTTTTGCTGTATACATGGCAAACTACATAAATCAGAAGTTTGATTAAGATTAAGGCAGAGCCTGACCAATAGGTTGAAAAGAAAAAAAGAGACATTTTCTGGTGTGGTAAGACTTGTATGAGGTGTGTTCTGGCAGCAAGAGAGCAAGGTTTTCAAGGTTTTCAGCCTTCATTTCAGGAAGGCTGAAAAGACGACAGCCAAGATGCTCTGTTTTATCTTTTTTTTTGTGTTTAACCTCGGTCGTAAAACACGCTGGAGTTGAAAATGTTGGCGGACTATTGAAAATCTGACTGAAGATAAGAATCTGAGTACTGAAGCTAAGACACTCGGAGGCTACTGATTCTTTTATATTAGTCATGCTAATAGCTAATATAGCATCTTGAATAAAATTTAAAATCTCAGCTTGTAATTATTTTGTTTTAAAATAGCAAGCCACATTTTTATGGTGGCTGATTTCTTACAGACATGCCATGATCGCTGTTGCCCCTGAGGTAAACTACAAGGATTTCCAATGCTTATATTTCATACAGGTTAAGAGTTTAAAACAAAATGTTAAAACAGAGAGAAACACTGACTGTACTATTCTGCTTGTAGCAAACTGCATGCAACACAAGGTTGATTGAATCAATCCAACAGAATGCAAAGAACAGTTGCAGCACTGTAACCATATCTGTTTCCCATGCTTCCAAAAAAATCCCATATCAAAACTTCCACTCCCTTGTAGATCACTGCTAAAGCTCTGACGAGTGACCTTGTAGCACACACAAAAACACATCTTTTCATGGGAAGCTTACTGTAATTCTCTGCGTTTCCCAAGCCTTGACTTTCTAACAAACACATGTGGTCCAGGAGTTGAAGGTGAAGTGCTTTTGCTCGTCTCTGTCCTGCAGAAAGGGCTCTGACTGCCTCTGTGTGTTGGCAACAGAGGCAAGTGTTTAATGTGGCAGCTGTTAGCCTCGTGGATTTTCACTAATCACTCTCTCCTGATTACTCTGATGAGTGTATGATGCTCTTAAATAATCAACCCGCAATGAAAAAAAAAGAAAAATAATTATCATCATCTCCCTAAGTAGTGCAGCTGCACCCGCCTGCAATAATTACAACTAGAACAGGGCGCCTTCTCTCGTCACTTACAACCACTTATTATTAGAGATAACGCTAATTGGTGCAGTGGTGGGCGACAATTCTTCATGGGGTTCATCATAAAAAGCCAAACCTTAAAAGTTATGGCACATTAGAGGTCTTAAAGCCAAGGTGCGGTATTAAACGTGGCACGCTGAGACACGGCGATAATCTGAGTCAGGGGAGTAGTAGACGTCCTATCAGTAGCCCCCTGGTTTCTCTCGCTGCCTTGCCCTCGCTCCACCCTTCCCCCCACGCCTGGTATCAGCCTGGCAGACACAATTAACATTTTCATAAAAACAATTCCCGGCCTCCAATAGTCCAATGTAATTTGTTTTCCATCTCTGTTCATTAATCATTGTTTAAATCGGTGAGCCATCCCCTCCACTCTGCCATCTGCACTCAGCTGTGTTACAGATATGACACCTTCCTCCTTAATGGGAGCTGACAGCCAAGAGAGGAGGCCTGTGGAAAATAGCTTCCTGCATGTGCACTTCCACCTCACATTCTGCCAGCAGGTGAGAGAGGGGTATTTAATGGGTTCTGATTAATCTCACAGGCAAACAACGCTACATTACAACATTAGAAGCATGCAGCACCACATTCTATATGTGCAAGCTGGAGTAAGTGGATCAAAAACTTGTGCAGGGATGCAATAGAAGTGGATCAGAGCTTTAGTCGAACTTAAAGTCTGTGTTTTTCCCTCTTCTGGTTAAATTAGTGCAGCATTCCTACAATATGCTATTGTTTTCCTGGAATTGGGAGCAAGGTTATTAATTATTCACTGTTGTGTTCTCATATGAGGGGGCTATGCTTTTCACTGTATTGCCTCATAGCTCAAATACTTAGGGCCATGGTTCTCGGGCAAATTTCATGAGGCAACATTACGGCGATATTATTATCACAAAGCATACACTTAGGAGATTAAAACTTTCCTGAAGAGTTTGAATGATTGGAAAGTTTCCGACTTTTCTCCGATGCGATTTCAAAGTTCTGGGATTTCCATGTTGGAAAGAGACATCAAATGGCGTTTGAATTTCTTTTCTTTTTTTTTTTCCAAATGATTTTTAAGCCTAAAGTCTAAACAGCTTAGGCATTGTTGCGGGGAGAAAATCCTTCTCAGTGTGGTGGTTAGAGGGTGCCAAAAAGTTCATCTGGCCTGTTGATTTTACCGTGGATTACAGATATTCAAATCATGTGCCTCATGTTCAAACAAGTGCTTCTATCTGGGAAGGAAGTTGCCAAACAAGAGCTTTGTCATGTAATCTGTCTGAATTTACAGCAGCATAATGAGGAAACAGGCTGCAGCGCCACTTTTAATACTGTTTCATCCAATCAAACTCTGTTCATCTCCTACCAGATATTTATGGGAGATCGATTTAGGAATTATTTTTCAGTTCTTTGAAAGTGTTTCACCTGAGCACAAACTGATCTGTTTAAATGTGTGACAGTGGGTGCCAACCTTAGTTTGCAAGTGTTAATGGGACTCAATTGGCCTGTGTGTGTGCAGGGGTGGAGAGGCAGAGAGATTGAGAGGCAGCAGCAGTTTAACTTACACAGGACAGGTTAAGGCACCACTTGAGTACAGATTAGGGAACATTTAATGCAGACAGCACAAAATCAGAACAAATATTACTGATAAAGAGGTTGCATTAAAAAAAAAATATGTATTTATGTAAGCTAAAGTCAGTTGACCATAAAATAGCAATTGGTAAAATTGAATTTTTACGCTAATTGAATCATTTCTGTTGGTTATGTCGGAGACAGATCAACAAGTAATAGTGCTGTTGTTTCTGGCCTCAATTACAAAGAAGCAACTTGAAGAGTCTGACTTTTTTCTTTCTTTTTTTCTTTAGTGGGGAGCTGTTCCTAACAAGGACAGCAGCGGCAGTAGCATCATCAGTAAATGATGTGTATATTCAAAGCTGAATATTTCATGTTGATTGATCGCACTGACTGCCACCCACCTGCTCCTCCTCCTGTCCCACCGGAGCTGGCATGAGGAGAATTCAGTAATTGAGAAGAGCAGAGCATGGTCTCTCTTTGCTCACATATGACAGATGGGGCATCATCGCTTCAAAGGAGAGCATTTGGAAACAGGAGGAAAGGGGGGCGTAGAGGGGTGAGGTGAAGAAGGGCGAGGGTAGCTTTGAAAGTAGCTGTGCCACTCTGTACAGGTGAAGGCTTAAAGGAAAAAAAGGTTACCTTTCCTCTATTAAACTAAGTGTGATGGCAATCAAAGATCTACAATTAAAGGTACAAACTGAAAGTTAAAGGTAGTTTATAAATACTCTTTTTCTTATACACACCTTGCATCCTTATTCTCAGCCACCGCCATTGTAGCAAACTTGAACTGAAATGAACAGAACCCTGGGCAATCCTCTTCCTCTGTACACCAACCACAATCTAAGGTGATCCTAACATCAACGCACCATTGAAAAATGATTTCCTTTTGGGGCGGTGTATGTCATGGTGGTAGAGTGGACACGCCATAAAGAGGTTTGACCCTCAACCTCAGGACCCTTCCTTAAAATCTCTGGCTTTTTCCTGTCCATAAATGCTGTCAATGCCACGGAGAATATTTCAACTAATTGCTTCCTTTTTGTGTTTTAACAAATAAAACAAAATAAAATCTCAGTTTGTGTTTCAAATAATTTTTGCATTGTGTAGAATATTTCAGCTCAAGTTTGATCAGTCAAAGGATTCTTGACTTTGAACTAAAGTTACTGAAATGCAGTCAAGATTTTATTTAATCAAGCATCAGATCAAAGCTCCAAGCCAGAGAGCAACATTGGCTCTCATATTTTTTTTTATGCTGGGGTCACTCATTCCCCATTAATGGAGCATGCAAAAAATAAACATTGGTTAAATTATTGAGGGTACATCTGACAGTTTACTTTTCTTTAAAAACATGTTAGGCGCCCCGACCACCCCAAAGCTGTGCTGCTCTGGGCAGTGAGCCATAGCGTCCAAAGTAAAAAAATAAACCGCCACTGGACACAACTTCATTTGGACATATCATTTTTAAAGAACTGACAGCAATATTGCAAAACCTAAGGTTAACGAAGTGTAAAATGGATGATGACAAACGGTCACAAATTATCCAACTATCCAGAAATAAACACTGAAGAAATGCACACTTGCTGTTTCTGCACCTTCTTCAAATCTTGACTCCGTTGATGAGGATAACTTCTGCTGAATGCCTCGGTCACCTCTCAACCTCTTCGCCATTACTTGCGACTCATGATCAAAAGAAAAGCCTACATAGACATCTCTATGAAACGCGTGACTGTCAGAATCCGTCTCCTCAGAAACTTTTCACAAATAACTTCCGTAAAATCTTAAACAAGGAGGGCAGCGATTCCCCCTTACCTGGCCGGTTCGGTGCGGCGCAGCGGAGGACGCGACGTGACGGATGGAGTTCAGTGGAGAGTGATGTGGAACAGGATCACTGACTGCTGACTGACGGACTGAACGCTTTCGCTCGCTTTATCATAAACGCCCAGCTCACGGTAGGACGCTGATTTCCCCCCTTTCGAAGTATAGATTCTTCTACAACGAGTCAGGTTTTTAAAAATCCGCTAAACACCGGGCGAAGCCAACTGTGCGCTTTGCTGTGCACAAATTTCAAGTGAAGAAAAGAGAAAATGAAATTTTATTTTTTTTTTTTTTTTTTTTTTTTTTTTGTAAAATGACTCGGGATACTTCGACATGTCCCGAAGCCGTATGTCTCCCTCATCTGGCCGCTGGTATGTAAGTGTAACAGACTGTCTGGCACCGTGCGTAAAATGTGCACTGGCGTCTCCAGGACGCAGACTTCAACAACCTTTTCCCCGATAAGCAGGTATTTGGATGCATTACATCGTATTATGCATGTCGCATTTGTTATGGGGATTATCTGGAACACTAGTAGTTTACATTTGAGAAGTTCCGTGAAAGCAGGACCATCATTTTACAAGGCTCTTATTTGAGCGATTTGATCCTTTGTTTTGTTCACCGCTATTTTGTTGAAATTACTGCTTCTCTCTTTGCTTTTCCAAATTGATGCCATAGAAAGGCTTATAACACAGTTACTTGGATAATGGCTCGCTCAGGGAGGTTTAATTGGATGCTAGTAACATCCATCACACTTCTAGCAACCATCTGACCTTCACTGGAGATTTTGCCCCTCAAGACATCGAGCATTATCAGTCATCTTGCTTGTAATAGGTGAATGCACTGCAGATATGTTCTTTTAAGAAACATTAAATAAACCCAAATGAAGAACTATGTACTATATGTAAAAACAGCAACAGGTTGTTTTTTTTCAGTGAAAAAAAAAAAGTATATTAATGATTTTTCTTTTGTTTTTGTTTTTTTCAGTCAATACACCGAGACGACATGTATTTGTATTCAACCCTCTTGAATCAGTTCACATCTCGAAGTCCCTGTTTTGTCTTAGTTAGTTTTGGACAACTAGACTAAAAATTTCGGTACATTATTATTTGCAAAATAGCCCAAATTTAGAAAGATTCCAAAGAGATTCTCAGAAATGTTCCACTCTTGCTGCAGATTTTAAACACATCCTAAACTATTACATTCCCTCTCTGGCTGTATGTCTAATGTCACAGTCCTGCTGGAAGGTCACCTTGTGGCGCAGACTCAAAACTTTAGCTGGCTCTTACAAATCTTCTTTCTGGATCGAAGCTGTAATCTCATCAGCTCTGATCAGCAAATAATTCCACAACATGATGCTACCACCACCATGTTTCAAGTTGTGTTTCGAGTGATGTGCATTGCTTTGCTCATAGACCAAAATGTCATCTGATAAGACCGTCTTATTCCACGTTTTGCATGTCTAATATCAAATTGCAAACAGACTGGACTTGTGGATTGAATGACTAATAACTTCCATGCCAAAAGAATCTACCATCTAAGCCATGGGTCTCTGTTAGAGTTAATATTGACCTCTTGGGTACTTCTGAATAATTCTCTCATTCCCTGGCTAGGTGGGGGTTCATTTAACCTCTCTGCAACTTAATTTTGGATGGAATGGATATTTGTTTACTGTTCAGCATGGTTTTGTGCTGAGGAACCTTTCTTTTTTTAAAGATCCTGGGAACCTTATTAGGTTGAATGGCATCATGAACCATTTAAAGTATCCAGACACAATCCTTTGTTAGAAACCTGAATTTTTATTAATCTATTTTTGTTACATTAACAGTATGATTATCGAACACATACTGCCAAATCAACGCAGAAAGGAGTCTCCAGACACATTATTTTATTTTTTTTTTTAAAGGAGTTGCTTAAAGTATGAAAGTTGCTGATGTCATTGTAGTAAAGCAGATATACTGGCTGCTGTTTAATCCTTTCTTTTATCATTTGGAGTCTTTTGCAACTCTTCACCTCGCCTCGCTCAGACCTGAACACCTGTCTGGACAACAATTTCTGCTTGAGACCTTCATCAAACAACTCTTAAAATCCCCTCTTAATCCTAGCAATGCAGATCTCAGGAGGGTTCTCTCTCATTACTAAGTTTGCATCCTAGATTTCTTTGAAATGTAGTTCCACCGCACTCTGGCATATACCTTTGCAGCTTAACCTACATAAGTCCATTGATCTGTGTCTTACCAACACAACGCTACTATGTTAAGCATTGCCTAATCTGCCTCATGCTACCTGGATTTTCATATTGGAGAAATAATCCTAATGAAAGGTGCAGGAGGTGGGGAGTCACCTTAAGACCTGTTTAAAAGCTTCTTATCACAGAACTGCAGTATTTTTTGTTACTAAAAAGGAAGTGATAGCCCATTAAATCTTACTCTGTAGCTTTAATTAAAGGAAGGGAAACATTGGTGTACATCATTTGGCCTGCTAATGTTTAAAGTTATAGAAAAATTACTCCTAGGTGTAGTTCTTCGTGAACTACTTCACGAAGAATGACATTTAGTTAGAAATGTAAAAGAAGTCAAAACAGTCTGAAGTTGAAGCGTAATCTGGAAAAACTTCAAGAAGTTTCTTACCAGCATGGTAACTAAGGCATTTTAAAACTCAACCCAGGTAAATGTGATAAAATAAAAAGTAAGGGTGTTACATTAACATCAAACACAATCACAACTCCTTTTGATGACTTCAGAATACACACACACACACACACACACACACACACACACACACACACAAAAAAACAAAACTGTGGGGGGTAATTCTCATTGCTTACTTGACCTCAATTGTCATGATACATGGTTTCGGTGTGCAGAAAAAGCTTGATCGTTCACAGTTTCTTTATTACAACATCTAAGAGAAAAAAAAGCTCTTTGGGTGAATCAAATTTAGAAGCAAACCCATTCAAAAGGCTGCAAAACAATCAGCAAGCATCTTTTTATTTTATCAGTTATGTTTTGTAATTAAGAAACTTTCACAATCACAGAATCGTTTGGAAACACCAGAGTGAACTCGATGAGACTATTTTGTTGCAGATAAAGAAACACCAGAGTGGAGATCTAAAGAGCTTTCTTTCTGACTTGTAGCAATCTGAAGTGATTTTTATCTTGCAAAAAACGCTGCACTATAAACCAAATGACTCCAGAGATGACACTTAATAGAATACATCTAAGGACAAAAAGCAACAAGAATCTGCCTCATAAACTGGGCACGAAATTTGTATGAACCGTTCCTTTGAAAGCTACAGGCTGCCTTATTTTGAAGAAATAATACAGTCAGACTGCCAACCTTGCTATATGTCTGAGTGAATTAATCCACCAAATAAAATCTGCATCATTCCTGAGTCAAAAAGAAATAAAAAATATGGCTGGTCAGCAGGGAATCATATTAAAGCTATCATGAGAACATAAATCTGAAACTGTAAAACTGCATTTGTTGGGCTCTCTTGACAGAATATTACAGTAAAAGTTCTGTACCGTCAAGATTCAATATTTTATTAACGTTTAAAAGTATAGTGTCCAGATTACACCGAAAATCCTGTTTTACAGAGTGGACCGTAAATCTGCAAAATTTCAGCAAATACGTTTAAAATAATAATAATTTGCCTATTGTAATAGTCTTATTCTTTTACTCTTTAAAAGAACAAAAAATTATAAAACAATAATTTTGCATTTTCCTCTCAAGATATCTATTTGAGATCAGCTTTTTTTAAAAACTTTTTTCTCTAAAACATGAGTCTGTTACTTTAGCTCATGCAAAGTAACAAGATGGAGACCTTTTGGTTTTTTCAAAGAATTAAACTCACCCACCACATCTATTCATACAACTTTACAAACATTTTTTTTTTTTTTTTCAAATACTCATTTTATTTTTGGGAACTAACGTAAAAACATCAAAATGTAAAAAGAGATCAAGCAAAGTAGCATAAATGAGCTTGTTGTCTAAGACCTCGGGTGTGTAGCCCTTACCTTAACATTCTGGGGGATGCGATGCATGAGATGATCTGGTCTGGGCCACTATTTCTGTCTTGATTTGGTCTAATGACCAAACACTGTCCTGGTGAAAGACGTAATGATGACCCATTTGAATTTTTTTTTGGCAGACATCTCCTTGTATTTCATTGATTTCCTGACGCCTTTCACTCCAACTCTAGGGTTTATTTTCTGTCAAAAGCGCAAAGATTCTACACCTTTCCAGTCTTTCATGTAAAAAATTAGTCCATTTCTTATGTCACATTTATGCCCAAGGGAAACAAGAAGTTAAGGGTAAAATAATCCAAAACTCCTATGCAATGGATTTAATTAAAGTAAAAAATTACTGAAATGAAAGTTGCATTTGTCTTATAGGAACTTGTTGTTGCTTCAATTTATCTAAAGTAGCTATAAGGTGAGTGAATAAATGTGATAAGCTTTGTAAACAGATTTAGCATTTTCTCTCACTAAATTAATGTACTCTAGTATTTATGGATGGTTGTGTATGTATGCAAGCAACAGACTAGCTCATAATTTCCTCTGGAGTAACAAAGTACCACCTAAACTTAAAAGGTTAGATTTTTCTAAAATGCGCAACATTATGCTCATACAGTAAAGAAATTAATGTATTTGGAATGCAGTAGCCATCCAAGATTTACGGTTGGAATCAAGAGTAACTATTGATAAATCTGCATTAGATTCTACACTATCCATGTCTATACCTGCTGTAAAACAGCTGGAACACCGACTTCCTTTAAATCTCGACTAAAAACCCACCTGTTCAGAGTTGTATTTGAAACGTAATCAATTACGAATTTAACAATGGCACTTGACTTAATGTAATGTTTTGATTGTTGATTTTATGTTGCATGACTTTGTGTTTTTGTGTTTGTTATGATGTAAAGCACTTTGAAATGCCTTGCTGCTGAAATGTGCAATACAAGTACAATTTGATTGATTGATTGATTGATTGATTGATTGATTGATTGATTGATTGATTGATTGATTGATTGATTGATTGATTGATTATCCATACATGGTCATGGGGTCGCAAGTGCTTCTTTCCAGTGGTCACTGAACGAGAGCCTGGACAGATCGCCAGTTCATCATAGGCCCAACCATTCATACCGGAAGGAAAACTAATTACCTAAAACTCTAATAATTGTGTTTTTGGACTGTGGGGGGAAGCCAGGGTACCCAGAGAGAAACACACATGTACCGGAGAATATGCAAACTTCATTAAGAAAGCCAGGATTCAAAGCCAGGATCTTCTTGCTGCAAGACAACAGCTCTAATTACATTAAATGTCAGTCAACGAATTTCAAACATCCAAGACTTTTTTTGCTCAAAAACTTTGATGTTGTATTTGGATCGTCTTTACTTTAAGGGAAGAGAACTGGTTAAGTAATATTGCTTTTAAAGGCTTTGGTGCACTATAACACAAATGGTAAAGAAAAGTAAATGCACGTCAAAACAGCTGAAGAATCATATTTAACATATTTATTCAGGAAAATAACTCCCAATCAGCCTAAGATTTTATAACTACTGAGAAACTGCATGTTTTTTTACAATGTAAAAAAAAATAAAAGATGTGGGTAAAATTATTTTTGTTTTAGTTCCCATCAATATATTTTTTTTCTACATAAAGCTTGTCACAAAAGAATACATACATTCATCTGGTAGGTCAAAAGAAGATTTCACTGTAGCAACAGATGCTGCTTGACAAAAAGAAAACAATGCAACTCATCCAAAGTGTCAAAAGCTAGTGTCACCTTCCCTACAAACAGCAAGGGTTGGAAAAGAAGGAGAAAATGTAAATGGTTCTAGGTATCAGGTTGAGGAAAAGCAGAAACGAGACAGATTTATTAATAGTGCTATGACAGGAATCCTTTTGATCGTAGAAACGGGTGATGATCATGTAAGATGATCAGAACAAGGGAGACAGTTGCTTGTGTTTTGTTCAGTTTTGTTAAAAAGAGAAGAAAAAGGCCCAAAAAGTCATTTTTGCTGCAGCCTGGCAGCTTTGAACTTTGATACCCTTTTAGGCGCCTGCTCAGGCGGGGGGGCGTCAGATGCAACCTCCTCCTGCTTCCTCTCCAGTATGGTTGGTAAAGCAGGTGGGACGATGGTCAGATGGGGCACAGCTGTAGGCATCGGGTCCTTTTCTACCACTGTACCTGAAAAAGCCTGAGAAAAAAAGATCAATTAAAAGAGAGCAAACTGGCACTGGCGTCATCACGTTCACTCATGTAAAATACTCAATAATAGGTCTGTACTGTAAGGTAATTAATCTGGACACATTCGGGTCACCGTTTCCACTCTAAACAAATGTTCTGAAGCTCAAATGTGCCGCATTTCTGCACCAGCTCTGCACAAGTAAAATGCTGACAAAGACCCAGGACGAAACTAACTTCAAATCTGCTGGGAGTTTGCAGAGGCATTGCAGTTGGGCTGTCCTCCTCGGTGATGCCGTCGCTGGTGTCGCTGTGCGTCATCTCATCGTGACTGAAGCTGCGTCCGATCATCCTGCGCTCCTCGAAGTCGGCGGCGCTGCTCTCGCTGGTGTCGCTGCACACGCTGTTCTCCCGGCTGCGCGACTTCAGGATGGACTTCCTGGGGATCGGCTCCCCGTTTTTCACGTCCACGAACAACCTGACCCAAAAGCAACAGTCATGTTTTATCAGCTGCACTTCCACATGTGGGATGGGCTTGCACTGCCTTGCAGAAGTATTAACAACCATTATTTTTATTTTATTTTTTTTCACATTTTGTCCAGCTGCAATCACAAACTTCTCTGTATTTTAATGTGATTTTATGTGACAATTTTTTTTTTCTGACATGAAGACTGGAAGTTTTGCATCTGTGTTCAACCCTCTTTAATCTGTCTCGTCCAAATAAAATCTAGTGCAACCAATTCCCGTTCAAAGTCACTTGTGAGTAATTTGATTTCAGTTTACATCCAGAAATTCTGTGAAGGCCTCAGAAGTTCATTAAAAAAACATTACAGAACAAACAGCCAAGCAGTGAAGCAGTCAGGTCAGGGATAAAGTTGAGAAGTTTGAACCAGAGTTGGGTTATAAAACAATATAACATGCTTTCAATATGTAGCTGAAAGCTGGATAGACTACTACTACTGGATAGTACTACGGAGGCTTTATAATGAACTTGATGGAGGGGTGTGGAACCAGAAGAACATCAAAAACATGAAGGACACCAACTCTTGAGGCCTGGTTCAGATCAAAGCATGTCCATGTGCTTTGTGTTGCTCTATCACATGGAACCCCAATGAAACATGTTGAAGTTTGCGACTGTAACCTGACACAAACTAAGAAGTTGCACGAGTATGAATACCTTTGTGTTTATGTCAGAGTCTGCAAAGAGGTTTGCTTTGCTTTTACCTGTAAATATCAGCTGGTGTGTTGATTTTATGAAGTTCGTGATGGGAGTGTCCATTACTGTGGCCGTTCTTCTTTTTCCTTTTTGAATTCTCCTTCTGCTCCTTTCTTTCACTAAACTTCAAGGTGGTGTTTTTACCTGTGTTTATCCTCACCTGAAATGAAAGAAAGACAGGTTGAATACAACCAAAACAAAGAATATTTTTAAGACCTCATCCAAGATTTTTATTTTTTTTAAATGAGCCGACCTTCTTGGGTTCGACAGTGTGAGAGAAGAAAATGGTTGGCAAACAGCTGCTATCCTCCTCCTCGTAGTCTTCCTCTTTCCTGTCTGTGAGTGGCTGTATGCTGTGAGGCACAGAGCTCCAGCTTGGCTTCAAACTCAGGCCGTTTACCGGAGGTGCAGCATCTGCCTCCCTCTCCTCCTCTGATGAAGATGATGATGTGTCTTCGCCATTCATGTCTGCATTATCAGACAATCTAGAGGGGGAAAATGCTCATCACTCTTTCAAGATTTGTAAAATAAAGTGGAGAACAGTGGGCCCAATAAGTAGTGGTGAGAAATATAATGGTTTTAGATAGTTAAGGATTACAACATGCAGATAGATCGCTACATCTAATAATTACAGACTTCAGCACAAAGACTTTAGTTTGAGAAGCTCAAGAACAACATTTCATGTTAGGCTGAAAAAATGGATCAGTCATATTAAAACAGAGAGGACACAAGATAACATCAGTCTGCCACTTAACCAAACTCCCACCTTGAAAAGATTGAAAGCAGATAAAGCTGCAAGTTTACTAAGGATGTTCTTCAGAAACAAACGATAGGAACGACATTGTGGTCTTAGAACACTATAAACATTAAAATTGGTATTTTCCTTGATTATCATAGGAATCTAATTTGTGTTTCTTTTTCTTTCTTTTTTTTACAAAACAAAGACTTTAAGAGCTTTACAAAGTTGTTACTAATCCAATTAAATGTAGGTTATTTTATTATTTAACTTTTAAAATTAGATCCTTTCAAGACAGAGTGTTGATACTTAGTAAAACAGCATTGAAAAGTAGAAAATGGAGGCTTTGGAGAAAAAATTTGATTCTATCAATTACTGTTCTAACTCTACAGTCTCATCAGTTTTTATACTAAGTTGTTTCCTAAAGCCTCAAAAAAACCAAAAAAAACTTAAATGTAGCTAGAGTCAAATTTACCAGAGTGTTGTTGTTCATCTGTAATTTAAAATAGATCTAAAGCGTTAAATTTCAAATTTGCACAAACATGAAAATCTGTGCTTTGTACAGAGGTGGATGAATGAGAAAATAACCTAAATGCTATTTCAGTAATTCAATTGATATTGCTATATAGGTTCATTACACACAGTGACACATTTAGAGCGTTTACATCTAATTTTGATGGTAATGGTTCACAGCTAATAAAACCTAGAAACTCAATCTTTCTGAAAATTACAATATTACATAAGACCAATAAAAAAGGATATCTAATAGAAAAATGTTATTGTCAGGGTATGCTCTACATAATTATGGAAAAGACCTGGCAGTTGTTGAGTAGACAACCATCTTCCTCCAGAATGGTAAACCATGAAAGGTCATTGCTAAAGCCACTAAAGGAGCTAATAGTTGTACACCAGACAGTTAATGGAAAGTGTGATCTTATTCATCCTGGATATGACTGTGTGTTGTCCTTTTTGTGTCATCTTCTCTTGAATCAACAGTCTCTGAAAAACTGAAATGTGTGCTTTTATTAATAGAAAACCAAAATCGTTGCTAAAATACGCATCTCTCTGCATGTCTTATGAATCTACACAGCAAGTTTCACTTTTTGACCGAAAACTTTGGACAATATTCTAAATTAAGTAGGTCTACTGTTCATTTTATATACCGTCACCTACCTAAAATAATGACCTAAATCATTTTTTGCTAAAAGATGACTTAGGCAAAAAAAAAAAAAAGATTGACTTAGCCCATTAGTTTAGACAGATAACGATATGGAAAAGTGCTTAAAAGTAATTTACAGTAGAAAATAAAATCATAAACTTTTACCATATTACTTCTACTAATTAGACTATATGATAAGTTAGGCTATACCTGTCCTGCTCGTCCTGCAGCTCCTCCAGTCTCTCGAGTTCATCCAATCTAGCCCACAGCTCCTCCTCAGTCATGATGCCTTTCCTGCTCCCTGTGTCTCTGCTCTCTCCTTCATCCTCCTCATCCTCCTCTTTCAGATCAAACACCACATCCATCTTAGGCTTAGAATTTGGCTTGTGAGCTATTCTTTGCTTTCCTGTGAAGCAATAATCAGTTCACTCATTAGAAAAAAGAAAACATTAACTGTGGTAAGGAATTCAGCAGCAGACTAATGAATTTCTTTGCCTTCTCATAAGCCATGATTAAGTGAAATGAGGTCAGATAAATGTACCTTTTGTGACAGGGGTGTCATTGTTTCCGACCTCCTCTCTGATGTCGACATAGTTCCCTTTATTCTAAATCACAAGAATGTCGAAATCAATGCTTTTGTCCTCGATTGTGTCTTACACAATGTCAGATATGTGCAGAAATGCAACATACAGCTGACATGCTTTCCAGATCTTTCGCAAACCCCACTCTTGCTTCAAAGTTTTTCATGGTCTTGGTCACATCGTCCAACTGATTCCCCACGTCTGCGGAGAAAACAGATGCGCCACGGTGAACGTGAGCGGAACCAGAGAAGCAAATGGGCCAAAACTGCCGGGAAGCAAACTATGGCACGAAGATAAAACGATAGGCTGAATGACAAGCAGCGACTGAAGAGTTAAAATCCTAAACAAGTCGGGGAAGAGGAGGAAGAAAAATGATGACACAAACAGTTCATAATATCTTCTGCCCTGAATACTACTCCGGATCATTAAATCTTCACAACAATTAAGCCCTTTCACTAATAGCAGCAGAGGGCCCTTGTTTCCATGGCGATCGGGAGCCCCTCCAGTCAGCGCATCAACTGGAAGTGAGGAAAGGTCAAATACAGAAGGCCTGACAACTCGGTCGCTGTCTGACACATTTCAGCTAGCTGTGTTTGTATTACAGCACTTAGCTCTGTAATAGCAGGGCGGGGAGGGGGTCTGTGGCAGCACATTTCTGCTTCACTAAACATTCTAATAATGTTCACATCAGAGATCATTGCTTGGGCCCATTTGACTTGATATGAGATTTTTCAGCACAGAGAAACAAAGCAGCGATTTTTGTTATATGAGAAAAAAAATATGCTCCGTCAGGTTTGGATTTAGCCAAATAGTGCAACGTTTAAAATCAATAAGCTATTACAAATGCAAAAAGAAAGCACACAGTGTTTGCAACATGCCTTGCAGCTTGCAAATGCTTAACAACAAATCTGCTCTTGCAAATGTCATTTACAAAACAGGGACACATTACACCGCTAAGAGACATCGTTATGCTCCAAACTCCAGTATGAATTCAAAGCTGTGAGAAATTAAAAACAGACAACTTCTTCACATGTGATATTCAGTCGCCCTCTGCTGGATGAACGGCGGCGTTGAACAACTAGATTAGAAAAAGAGAACATTTAAAAAAAAAAAGATCCCCAGATGACAGGAAACGACACTCACGTTTCATTCTGTGCTCGACAATTTTCTGTGCTTGCTTGGTGGAGCACTTGGCGAACCAGTTGTCGCCCAGCAGCACTGTGACCTCGTTGGTGTGCACGAGTTTCCCGGGCATGAAGGCCAGAGGGCCAAATGGCACCTGCTCAAGGTGCAGAGGATGGTGAGAAACAGCAGAACAAAAGAAGAAGTAGGCCAAATTAAAACAGGTGGGAGAGACTCGGTGAGAAAGTAGAGCAAAAAAGAAGCAACGCAACTTTCAGCAATGGCGGTTCGGTAATGAGTCAGTTTGTGTGAAAGTGCAATTTAGACAAAGTCTGCACTCACCATGATGTCATAACACAGCTGATCGGGGAGAGTCCGAAGGCGATCATCAAGGGCTTCATAGTCAGCCAACACCTTTTTCCTGTAGAAGAGTTCAACCAACCCATCAATAAAATATTTATATAAGAAGCATCCGTCATACACATATTTGCTTATTTATTTCCCCCAATAAATAATAGCTGGTGTCACCACCAGATGTCACCATTTCCTACTTTTTGAAAGATGCTTTCAGAATACAACTTCTAGCCAGGTTGAAAGAACTGGCTTGTTGAACCTTGAAAACTGACTGAGGCTGTTTAAAAGTAAAAAATGAGCCTGGCATTACTTTAGGAACCTTTGGTCTTCAAAAGTTTGCACCAAATTGTAAGACTATAAACTTCCTGGTGCAAAGAGTAATTTCATTGCAGCAAATTTTTAGTTACTTTTGAATTATTTGTACTTAGAAAGAGAGACCTCAAACTTACGTCTATGTCAAAGTGAATGCCAAAAAGTTAACCTAAGATGCTTTCTCTTGTAGAAAAGGAAAACAAACTCATGAACTTTATCCATTAACATTAATAACAAACATATAGATCGATGATAAAAAATAAAGTCAGGGAAAGTTGTATTGATGTATGAATAAGGATGATGAAATGGGGGTTAGAATGATTTTTTGTAGCCTGCCACAATGAATTAAAAATAGTGCAAATTTAACAAACAACACTGGGCCTTTGATACAGATGGAAATTTAAATTAAGACAATTTAAAATCTTAAAATGTCAAGAGTTAATCCATTAACCATATTTTTTGCTTTCATTTAACTTTTGTAGTAAATAGAGCCACAAACCTGCAGTGACCTTTACTCAAAAGCAGATTGGGATGCAGCTTTTATTAAATTTAGCTAATCACAGAAAGCATTTTCAGAGAAAGGGTGATTCTCTTATTGGTGAGAACAAACAAATAAAGTTTTCTAGGCAAAAAAAAACAACAACAAAAACAGATACATTTAGGATGTACTTTGTACTTGTTTCATTAAAATATTGCGTTTCAGTTTCCAGCTGAGGAGATAAGAAGAATGTTTTTTGCTGATTTAGTAAAATAGCTCATTTTGGGGCCTAAAATAGTTTAAACTTAATTTGAACCACATTATTAAATCAAAGTTACAGCATTAATGTAGAAAGGTCCATGTAGGTATTTTAACAGGAGAGGTGAAAGGCCATCCAGTAGTTTTATTCAGCATTAAGTAAATCTGCCACAGTTTTGGATTTAAACAGGCAGGTTTATCAAAGGAAAAGTTAAGAAAAATAAGTTGAACTCCCAGCTGTCTGTTTTAGCATCCATATGAGTCGACTTGGCACATAAAACTGTATTTTGCTGCCCCCCCAAAAAACTAATCACTCTCAATTTGTTATCCTCACTACCAAGTGTACTGAAGGAAGTACGCTTGAGTCAATGAAAATTTACTTACTCTACCAGACCTGAACCTTACTAAAGCTTGTACAATTTCAAAGTGTACCCACAATGGTTATTCGGTTTAATCTGCCAGTAGAGGGCTTCACTGTTCTCCACTGCTTGCACACCGGATGCATCTCAAATCCTTTAATCAAGTCCCCATCAGGCCTGTGAGTTTATACAGTGCAAGGGCACAACTAGATGCAATAAGCAGATATGACAGGAGGTGAAAATGAATAAAAACCTGATGCACTTCTTCAAATCCTTGTATAACTGAACAGATTTGAAGCTTTTTGCATGATCATGGGTGCTCCTTTCTACATAATAAGATTCCTCACACACTTTCCAGAGAGTAATACAAAACTTATATGGGAAACTATGCCAGATATTTATACTGAAATACTTACAATTTGTTTGGCAAAGTTGCTGAAATACCTGAATGCACTAAGCTTCAGGTGGCCAGTGAATTTACATCTCAAAACTCTGACTTCATCACTTTTTTTAAAAACTAATTCCTTTATTTAATGGGAAATTGGAAAAACATAGCACTGGACAAAAAGTTATTGCTGGCAAAGTAAAGCTAGACAAGAGCTCCTGTAGAACTAAAACGTAACACTGCTGCCCCTCTTAGGACAGGTCAGTGAGGTGCAGCAACATGAGGATTTGGTAACCTACATAGGTTAGGTACTTTATTATCTTTTAAATGATGGCAAGGATCAGCACATGGGTTAAGGTAAAAATAAACAGAGCAGTCTAATTTCTGTGGAAAAGCATCTGTAAATTATGGTAGATCCAAAACATTAACACAAAGGCAGTTCCTTTATTTTCTTGTGGTTATCTTTTCTATTTTCAGGAACATGTCATGAGTCTCCCTTTGTTTTAATATATCTGCTTTATTTAATAACACTTAATAAATGAATGGACCCAACTCTGCTTCTAAGTAAAATTCACTGGACATTTGTGGTACCATTTAGTAAGTAATTAAAATGAAAGCAAAAATGTGGTGATTAAAGGATGAATGTTGTGTGTTGCACCCAGTTCAAATGACATCATTTCTTGCACTAAATCATGTATTCTTCCAAAATAAAGCGAAAAAAAAAAACAAAAAAACATTTTCACACGATAATTATAAAAACTATGCTTACCAGTGCTGAATCTGACTTTCACAGTCTTTCACCACCTGTTTTAGGATAAATAATGATAGTTTGTTTCAATTTCCTGTATTATCATAAGAGGTGTGTTCACAATCTTTAGCAATGCAAAAATGTTAAAAAGACAGGATGGGGTATTTCTTTTTCACCAACACCTGCACACAAACACACAGTCTGGTAAAAAAAAAAAGTATTGCTTTCTATTGCAAGATTTCAAAAAATAAAGTGGGAGAAAAAACCCCATAGAAACAAAATACATTACAAGAGCTAAGAGTAAACACCGACAGAAAAGCAGCTTCTCAGATTACGATTTTACATGTTCAGATTGTGGCCCCATTTTCTGGGAAAGACAAATAAGTTCAGTTGTTTGAATCCTTCCATCCAGCTGATTTCTGTGCTTTATGTCAAATGTTAAAATATTGGCGTATCCTGCTTGTTTTGCCTTAAATAGTTAACATGGTTATAAACCTGATTCACCAGTACAGTGGCAATGCAAGCACCCCAAACTCAAACTAGTTCAGCTTACCAACACCACCTCTGGTTGACTGAAATAATGGCACCGTTCTACTCCAGTTGCAGGCACTGAAGGCTTGATTGTCTGATAGGACTCATCGTGTCTCCCTGGGGTATTTTAGTAAAAGCCAGGGTCAGATTTTGAATATATATGCCGGAACCAATATTGGTGCCCCAGTCAAACAAGTATATTTTACACATGCAAAGCACAATAAATTGCTGGGTAGGAACAAAGTAAATTATTTTCTGAAAATATTTTGATATTTGACTTTTATAAAACATAGTAATCACTACATGTGGCAATATAGCATTTAATAAACACTTCTAAAACCACATTTCTAGTAATAGCAACCGCTCACAGCACTAGATTCATAGACCAATAAATAGTTATGGAGGAACCTGAAATTGTACTGACAACTTTTAGATTGCAAGACATCCAAATGAGCCACTGGTCTTTGTGTTTTTGGGTTACATCAGAGCTGGTTCTTTAACATTATTGGTTATGGACAAAAAAAAGAGAAAAACAAAACAAAAAAATATCTAAGCCGCTTCTATATGTTCCCTTGTTGTCAAATTATCCTGAAATTGATGTGGTGTTTGCACATATTTTCAGCTACAGCCAAACTAAATTTTAGTTTCACTTAACTGTGTTTCCAAAGTGCTACTTACACCAAAAAGCTAAACGCAGTTATTGACCTTTTACGTACAAGGAAGCAGAAGATATGCCAAACAAAAAGAGGACAAGTAAAAACACTCAGTTGTGTAAAACGTCATCTAAATGTTCAGGACATCTTCAGATCTTTTTTCTGTGACATGTGGAATGCAAAGTTTCTGCAGACAGTACTGGTTAGGACTTTGCTTTTGTTGTGCCTCAGGTATAACCCATGACTGTCTGTGGCCTTCTGAATATCATGTGTGTGAGGCTGAAGTTGGTATCCGAGTCAAGATTTTCTATTTATAATTTAAACTACAGCAGATCAGGTGTAACAAGAGACGTCAAATGTGGTGAAATTGTCCCTTGGCGAGGAGCTCAATCGAAAGCTAACTTCAGCGTCATGTGGAGGGGCGGAGACGTTACCCCAACTTTCACCTTTCATTTGTTTTTTGATAGGAAATTGATCCAAATATTAATTTTGGCAAGTCTCCAGAGCTCAGTAAGAACTACATGCATTAAGGTGTAAGCTACAGGAGCAAAGTATGTGTTAAAAGAACCAAAACTAACCGAACACGCCTCCCTTTAACATTTAAATGAAACTTAGGCGTAACGGGAGGAAGCTTCTCGAAAACCGATGCGAAAGAAAGAGGAATCAAATCATGGAGTTCTTTTTTTTTTTTGCAGAGCACATTTGAACAAATCCACGCGTGGATCCGAAACAAACCACGGACTGATCCAGCCGCGTGGTCAGGAGCCGACAGCGGCTCTGCTAACGCCAAAAGCAAAAGGCTCCGAGTGAACAATTCAAATTACCTTTTGTTGTTCCTCTCTGAGTCTGGCCACTCCGCCGAGATCTTCCATGTTCGTGTTACCTTTTTCAGCCATTGTCAGCCCAAATGCAAAGGGGTAAATGCGCGTTCTGTGACCCACAAAACAATGATCAGGGGTTTCTGTGAGTCCTAAAGAAGTGTTTATGAATCCAGCAGCTTTTCCTCAGATGCGTCCTGCACACAGTCATCAATGAGGCAGTGATGAATATCCACACTTCCGCAGGTGATATCATTTCACACTCTCATTTCAAGATTTCTGCATGATTCCCCGAAATATATCCACCGTTTCAAAATCCAAAAGATTAGCAAAAAAAAAACAACAAAAAAAACACTCCTCGTCACTCTCGCTGCGCCATGAACTTCAACGTCAAGATGGCGGAAGTACATCCGGGACATCCGGTTAGAAGTTTCAAAAGAAAAGCTTTCATGTCAAAGAGCGCACCATGTAGAAGTCCATACTAACTAGGGGAAATTGGCTGTTAATCCCAGAGTGTAATGGTTAAACACAAAAAAATAAGAAGAATTGATCTGTGTACATTGGCAAAGAGTTGGTAATTATTCTATGGCTGTATGTCCGATTGTAATTTAAATTGTCATTATTACTATTATGTATGCGGATAATTTTTTTCTTATGAGTTCATTTGTAACCATTTTATCTATGCAATATAGTTTATTTGTTATCTCTTTAGAACAGTATATCGAACAGGAACATGAATAACATGGTTTTAATTACAAATGTTTGACAATTAGGGCATTGAATTAAATAAGTGTTCTTCCAATTATTTTGTTTATGCGCACATGTTTTGTTCTGTCCTACAAATTGCTTGTTTTTAAAAACCTGTTAGAGATAAATAAAATATGCATTAGTTTGAGTAAGCTAGACGCACTTACAGAACAGTGCTGCCATAACTGTTTGTGTTCTAGAAGTGAGCTAAGGTGGAATAATTTGTTTGTGCCAGTTTTGCAAATATTTATTTTGAAGCAGGTCAAAGAGAATCCGGTGCTTTAACTGCTGTTAATTAATGGAGATGCTCATTGTTGCTCTCATATCTTATCTGTCAACAGTCGTCCTTTATAAAGAACCCCGTAAAACAACAGATTAATTACTTGTGTGCTAAATAGAGGATGTTGGAAGCGATATTGTGAGATATTGAAGCTGTGTAAAAGAGGTGGAATAGTATATTAAGTATATTCTGTCATTTGAGGTGTATGAGACAGCAGCAGCTGATCGCCGTGACAGACATGGGGAGAGATGCGCATTTTGTTGCTGGAAAAACAGGAACTATTTTGAGTTTCTGTCGCCAAGTCCGATTATTATAAGCAGTTTTGGGCTTGTTTTTTTCTAAAGTCTCTTGCAAGTTCAATGAATTGCGCGCTGCGCTTTTTGGGGGCTTGTTTTCGAACGTGAAGTTGCTTATTTGGGTTTTGAAATGCGCAGAGACGCATAATAAGCCCCAGAATTTGTCTGACAAGCAATTGGTTTTAGTCAGCCAGTTCAATGTCAACAGAAACCACAGGCAGTTAAATGTTTAAAATATGAGCTGAACCCTATTATTTGTCAAATTGACGTTTCAACACGCACAACCGAGATCAACGATCGACACAGGAGAGCTGACGGATTTCCTTGAACCTAGCATAACAATTTCCCCCAGCAGGCTTTGCGGCACGCAAATTGCATGCGAAAGCTCAAGAATCATGTTTGAACAAAAAGCTTGATCCAGTCAAAAACACTGAAAAATAAGCCGTGAATACATACATAACAAGTTATTTCCACAGTAAGGTAAGCTATAAATCTTCACTAAGGTTCTTGCTGCTGTCTGTGTCTCTCGACGACCTGCTGTAGTTCATGGAATGATTGATAACGCGTTAGCTTTATTATGCTTCTTATTATGCTTCTCTGATGTATAAATGTTGACCTGTTAACATAAACTGCTGTAAGGTTGTTTACCATACGGACTCGGAATGTGTTCGGTACCATACAGGTTTCTGTAAATATCACAGTTACTTAAACATGTCTTCTTTTTTTTGTTGTTGTTGTAAACTTTTAATTTGTAACATAGTTATTGAATTAATATTACACACAAAAAAACACGGTTGTAACATCAACAACAATAATATTAGTAGTCGTAATATTAATATAATTGCTATTGTTGGACAGGACCAGGTTAAAGTAATAAATAAATAAAAATTCTAATGACTTTTAAAGTTTTTTTTCTACATCAAAATGACTGTAAAAGTAGACAGATTTACTAAACAGCAGCCTTTTGTCGTCATATATTGCTTTTATATATTTTCTTTGTGTTGTTTTTACCAGGTGGTTTGTTGTTAATTGTTTTATTACCGTGGATTAGCTTTAAACTCTTAAGGATTCCAAAATCCTGGTTTATATTATGTTATTCTTTTTCTATTATTTATTAAATTTTTTTGCATAATAAATATCCTGGTTCTGTTTATTAATATCTGAATTCTATCAAAGTGTCATTTTTTGTGTAAATAAAACATCCAACACAGTTCAATCTATGATGCTTACTGGAGATTAAACACATATATAGTGTTCAACCAAACACTGCACTTGTGATCCGCAGAATGGGCCATCGAATTGACAGTGTGATGAAGTTGTGTTGTGAGCTGTCTGCCAATCAGCAGATCAAGACCACAGTAAAAGGTTCTGGGAAGGGAGCAGCAGCTGCAGGTGGACTTGCTTTCGCTGGAGGCTTGATGGGGGGTCCCCTCGGTATTGCTGTGGGTAAGACTTAGACTTGCTTATAAACCACTGCGCCACACCGTTCCTCTACAGCAGAATTAGAAACCCTTTCTTCCCTCTAGGTGGTGCAGTGGGTGGTCTCCTTGGCTGCTGGCTGACCAGTGGGCAGTTCAGGCCGCTTCCACAGATCATAATGGAGCTCAGCCCTCAGCAGCAGCAGAAGCTGTATGATGATCTCATGGGGATCCTGGGAGATATTCAGTGGACCGACCTGGCTCAGTTAACTGCTCTGGTGATGGGCAACTCCATGCTGAAGCAGCAGGTCACAGCGGCTCTTATCGGGTACATCTCTAAGGAGCTCCAGGCTGAGGTGCACTATGTGGATTAGTGTCCATCTAAAAACTGAATAGGTTGACCCAAAGTCTTACAAGCTCAGAGGAATGGTACCATGAAGAAAAAATATGAACTGTTGCTAAGAATGTGAAAATACAGCAGTGCCAACACAATCATCATTTGTCAGTAACAAACCAATTAGCACTTTGTTATAAAAACTGGGCTGTATGTTTTGGGACAAAAAAAAATCCACAGTTTTTTCTTGAAGGAATTATTTATTATGCCTTTGCCTGCACTGAAGAGACCAGTCTGGTTTTAAATGTAATGGGGAAATTATGGCCTGACGGTAATAATAAAGGGAAACATTACTATATGCACGTGTTTAACCATTTCATTCATATTTTTTTTCCTTGGTAGTTAATAGTTTTTCTAAATCACGGAGTTAATCCTAAAAATGCTCATATCTCAAGAATATATTGCCAGGTGCATCTCAATATATTGCAAAATTATTGAAAGGCATATGGATTGCAATTAAAAAGGTAATGAATATTCATTACAAAGCACACACAGGGTGATGTATTTCAAGTGTTTTCAGTTGTTTTTTGATTATCTAGAATTTCATTTCTGAGGAAATCAGAACAAAAAAATTGGACTAAACTTAAAATAAATTTTAATACAGAAATGATGTGGACTACAAAATTACAGAAAAAAAGACTGGGCTCCACAGCTGTCCCTCAGACAGCCACTGACACCCTTCACAAGGCTGGTAGACAACAAAATCTCTCTTACAGAATCTGAGAATTTGGATTTGTAGTTCCACTTAAATTAATTCAAAATTGAGTGGAAGGCAAAGGCGTAGATAAAGGTGCACAAGCAACAGAGATTGGTAGAACCTTAATAGGATTGTAAAGTAAAGCCAATTTGAGAGTTTGGGGCAATTTTAAAAACTCCAAACTAGGAGTGGTCACCAGCTGGAGTGGATGTTTCAAGAGCCACCAAATACAGACGTACCCAGGGCATGTAGTACAAGAAAAACTATTGCTTTAACACAAGGAAAAATATTCTTCTCTTGAAAACTATTGTTTTCCTTGTGTTGAGCTTCTGCTTAAGAAACACCACCATAAGCCTCTTCTGGATTTTATCAAGTCTAAAGTCATTGCAGCCATCAAATTTTGGAGCATTTTGGAGAGATGCTGACACTGCCAGAAGTACCAATACCTGGTTTAATAACCGTGGTGTTACTGAGTTTAATGGTCAAAAAGATTGGTTGATCTAAAGGTATGGATAACCTATAGAGTTTTATGGAGAGGTAGATGAGACGACAGCAGTGATTCATACAAAAAGAGCCACGGTGTGACTTTCTGAGATATTCAAGTTAGGTTTTTATTGCTATAAGCCATAAATCATGTAAATAACAGAAACATCCTTGAAATATATCACTGTGTAATGAATTTGATTGCCTTAATTGAAGTAATAAAGTCACTTCTTTATATTCATTTATGAAGATTTAACTAATATTCTTTAATTTAGGTATAAAAACACCTGAAACTGTTTAAGAACAGGGTTTATTGAGATAGTGGAGGGGGTGAAATGACCAGCACTGCCTAATGGGCTTGCCTGTTTAATAAATGAGTATTTTCAAAAACCTTTGGCTAATTGTTTTCACAGGGTGTTTTAAGAATATTCTTAAATGTTATTAATTACACTTTTGATTCAAATCTGCCTCTTCTATACTTATTCTCCTGTTATAACCCTTTCTGCAGGAAAACTGGGTCCTGTTTTCCGGCTCTCTATGGGTCAAAGAAACCTTAAAGTGTTTAATTACAGATACTAAATGCATTGACAAATGACAGTATTACATGGTTAAAGTACTTTATTACTGCAGAGGCCATATTTTAAACAAATCATGATGACTGAGAAAGTGAAGAATCACTTAAGACATAATGGTGCCTTAGCAAACTATTAGCAAACTTACACTTATGTCCCCCTCAACTAACATATAAAATTTAAATTAGAAGGAGGAGTTTAAAGATCTCTTGTATTTATCCCACAATAATTGTCTCTTCATTCGGAAACTCGTAGTAGGGAACCTCAAGGTTAAGGGGAGCAGGTCCCTTCCTAATTCTTCCAGAAGCGTCGTAGTGTGAACCATGGCAAGGACAGTAGTACCCCCCATATTCTCCTGCATTAGCAATGGGCACACAGCCCAGGTGGGTGCACACTCCGATAACAATGACCCACTTGGGGTTGAGCACTCTATCCTTGTCATGCTGGGGATCGCGCAGCTCCCCAAGATTCACATCTGCCTCTGCCGCGATTTCCTTCTCGGTGCGATGGCGGACGAATAGGGGCTTCCCTCTCCACTTGAAGGTCATGTTTTTGCCTTCTGGGATGTCACCCAGCTTGATCTCAATCTTGGATAAGGCCAGAACGTCTGCTGAGGCGCTCATGGAGGAGATAAACTGGGTGACCACAGTTTTGGCTGCATACACGCTGATTACGGTGGTAACTCCGGTCACCAGGTAGGAAAAGGCCCTCCTGGCCTCACTGCTCTCCTGGGAGGACTTCTGGGGATTTAAAACCTCGGGTCGGCGATAGTCAGAGAAGTCAGGAATCTTGATGTCTGTGTGGGCAAGGCGGGTTCCTGCTGGAGCTGGACAAAAATAAAAATATTTAAAAAGGAGCTGCAGTCAAACCAAGTCAAGTCAATTTAGCTACTTCATGATACTAAAAGCATCATGACGTGACTTTAGTATCATGATGGTTTTAAGCAAATTTGCTGAAAATTTGCTTATTTTCAGCAATAAAGACTTATAAATATTGTGTTATCTTGTTTTTAGAAATAAGATTACTTTTCTTCTGGCAGTCAGTTTGGATTTGATAATTTACAAGTTTAGATTGTCAAATGGATGAAAAGTCTTTACATTTACTACTAACATATGAGTATCCTTTGACATAAATCATTCTGGGTTTGTGTTTAGGGGTGTCAAGAAATGAAGGTGAACTTCCTCTCCAGTCTCAAGTCCTTTTCAGCCTCTAACAGGTTTTCTTTGGTCCTATATTTAGCTCCAACCAGTTTCCATTAACTCTGACTCTGGCTAAATTTGTGCATTCCCACAACAGGATGCTGCTGCTACCATGCTTCACAGTGGGGGTGGTGTGTACAGGGTGATGTGCAGTGTTAACTTTTCTACCACTTTTTCTAAATACTTGCTGTGCCATGTAGGCATGGGATATGACAAAGTGCAAATTGGAATTCCTGTGGTTTTCTTTTAGCCATGATTTTATTCCTAAAACATTCCTCCGTTAAGGTCAATTTTGTGGATAACTAACTGTCCTTTCAACAGTTTCTCCTGAGTATAAAGCACACCACATATTATTTTATTTTTTACAATATTTTAAATAATGAATGAGTTTCCGTTCACTTCACAATTATGCAATGCTTTGGATCAAAATAATGCCTAATAATAGCAATGAAGATTATGGTTGACAGAATGTTAAAAATAAATCATGCGGTATGAATAGTTTTATAAGGCACTGTTAAAAATCAGGTACAGTAAAGTCAACAGACCAAAGATATATAATTATGTTTTTTATATATTTTGCTGTGTAGAAGCATAGCTGGTTTAAGGTCAAGCGGAACAAATCAAAACTTGTAAAATCTGTTGATTTCACGTTATCGGATTGGAACATTTTATGTTTCAAATATGGATTAAAAAGGGTGAATTTTCTGAAAGTAAGAGAAGTTTGGGCTTTTATCAATTACACAAAATCTTAAGTTTTCTTCTTGTGTTTGTATCTATTATTATTATTATTATTATTATTATTATTATTGGGGTTGTAACTTTAAAGCCTAACGTCAATATTTAGAGGATTTTCAATGTTTCTAATATAAAAACAAAATATACTAAAAATGAAAGAACTGTCATTATTTCAGGCAATATATATATATATTTTTTTTACTTTCTTTTCATGTCTTATCTGTTCAATCAGGTCATATAACTGTACTTTTCAAAATCACACCTACATTCTTCTAGCTGTATTCACTTGTTTCGAAGCACTGTAAATTAGAGTTACATTAACTCACAAGAAATAGGTCTCCATTTTCTACAGGGATACTAACTACACAAGATATAAGGAAATCAGAAAAGTTTCTGAAGCTGCTGAGTTACGTCACAAAACTAAGTAAAGCCGGTGGCCAGTGTCTCTATTCGTCATTACCAGCAGCAGGCAGCAGCTCCTTCGCTCCGGGGAACACCAGGCTTTTAACACCGTGTTTGGTTACTTGATAGTAGGGGGAAAAGACCCCCGGGCGAATAACGGTGGACATCATCTTTGTCCAAATAATAAAAACACCTCAACCCCACAGCTGGGGACGCGACCTTGCATGCAGCTTGAGCGGGCTGTTCTGATCTGCCTTTCCAGAAATACTCCCGTCTATGTAACGGTGCGGTTTCGTATTTTACCAAGGCGCTCTTCTTGCTCTTTCACCCATAATAAAAGGGTTTATTAAAAAATATATATATATATAATAATAATAATAATAAAATTCAATATACCTGCACAACCAAAACAAAATGTAGTGATGCCTTTATTTGGATTCGTCTAGATTAAAACACGCATTTAGCTCAGGCAACTTGTAAGTCACTTGTAAGAAGTGGTCCTTGTGATGTAAACAAGGGTCCTCGAACAAAATATACGAAGATTAGCCGCACAATGGTAACCTGAGCTAAGAGAAGAAAATGAAAATACCAAAAAGAAAGCTGTTTCTTCTTCTTATTTTTGCATATGTGGCATTTTCGCTGTATGCCGCATATAATGTGTTCTTCAGCAATAAAGTAATCTCCCGCGTTCACAGGGTGGTGAAGAAAGAGAGCAACGCACCAGCGGGTAACTTCAACAAGAAAAACAGCCATTATTTTGTTTGAGCTTCCAAAAATATAGTGTATAGTTAACAGAGTGAAACCATGTGTTGTTTTTAGGTGGTGTCAGAGATGGAGCCCCGTTTGTTGCAGATGAGTGGAATCCGTGGGAGGACGAAGAGGTGGAGTACAACTCTGCTCTGAACAAGAAGAGAAAGGCCTTCAAAGAGTACATGGCTCGAATCGACAGGAGCAAGTCCAAAAGATACAAGGTTCAAATCTGGGGGAAAGCTGCCATCGGTAGGTCACCTTATAGTATAAATGACCCATTTATTGAGAGATTGCCAACTGAGAAAGAATGGCTTCAATGTCAAAGGTTGCAGTTGCACAGATGAACAAATAGCCCAAATAGTTTTTGGTCACACAGAACATAATATAACATGCAAAAACTTCTACTGTACATTCTGGAAAAATTAACAAAGTGTAAACAGCGCAGCTTTTGAAAAAGTTCAATTATTTCAGATTAATTCTCACATTGTTTGCTATACAAACATATACAGCTCAAGCACACATTGGAAAGTACATGCAATCATTAAATGTAATTATGTAATTTGAATATTATGTTTCAAATGACATAATATTATTATTAAAAATTATTTACAATATACCGATCAACATTTAATTCCAACAAACAAACTATAGTTAGTCTCGGTTTCCACACCACCTAATGTTTGTTAGATTTTGGTCTACATTAGTTTTCCAAAATAAGACAGGACCACAATAAATAATTTTTACCTAATGGTGTTTTTTATCATATTAAATTTTTCTAATAGAAGAATTATCTTAGATTTTCTTTTGGATACATTATTATTTGTCATGAATATCCATTGTCTTTACAGCTTTTAGTTGAGTACCAAATTAATGGTGGTGTATTTTTTTAGAAAGGTAAGCTTTAACTGTAAAAAATATGAAATCTTGCATTACATTTTCCTCAGGGCTGTACCTTTGGGAACATATTTTAGAAGGACCCCTTAACCCAACTGACAAGGTGGCACAATGGAGGGAAGGGGAGCTTCAGTCTGGAAAAGTTGATTTCAGGTAAAACTCACTGATTAGATTTTCAGTATTGACTTGGTGGCCAGTGGCCAAGACATGAAGTGTCTTGGCCACTGGAAGATAAAAGAAAACCGTTGAACTCATTCTCGTTACTAACCAACTTTTTCTATGTTCAGTTTCTACACCGGCCCAGCAGTGGTTCAGGGACACGTTCCCCTGGAAATGAACAGCCTGGTTTTGGTTCTCAACGGTCGTGAACAGCAGAAAGTTTCTTACTCGACGAGGTGGCTGGAGCATGTTCAAGCCCTGGTTCAGTCTAATACTGTGTCCCATGTGGCCGTGGTCCTGCTGGGCAATGAGCAATGCAACAACGACTGGATCGCCCCACACTTAAAGAGAAATGGCGGATTTGTGGATCTGTTGTTCCTGATCTACGACAGCCTGTGGATCAATGACAAGGACGTCTTCCAGTGGCCCCTCGGTGTTGCCACGTATGTCATTTCTTTTTAATCTAACACATATGCAAATACCTTACTGTGGCACATCCAGTTATGTTCTCTAACTGAACATAATTGTGTAACAATCCTGCTGCTGTTGTCTTTTTGTCTCTGTGCAGATACAGAGAGTTTCCTATGATCAGGCCTAATGCACAGCTGATTACTTCTAATCGGCCATACCTCTGCAACTTCCTGGGTACTGTTTACAAAAATTCCTCCAGGGAAGTACTGATGAATGTGCTGAAACAGTCTGGCCTAGATAAGGAATGCCTCACCACTGCCAGGGAAAAGTAGGTCTTGACTTATTTTTTTTTATAGATGAACAAACTAGAACGGTTTTTATCACTTTATTTATTACTTTTACAATTTTTTATTATATATATATATATATATATATATATATATATATATATATATGCCTCTGCTTTGTGGCTTTATATCAAGGTATAGAAGACATATATAATCCGCCCCAACTTGACTGAGCCCATAAGTCCAAGGGCACTCTAGAAATTAAAAGCAGAATGAAACAATCTGCAAACAACTCAACACATTCAATTAGAAAACATGAGAAATGCATAGTTTGGGGAAAGAAAATGTTAATTTTGTATCAAATAGAGCAAAGCGCGTGGACTGCTGAGAAGGACATATACCTTGATGATGTCAGTAAGCTTCATAAAGTAAAGTACCCCCTTCTAGCTTCCATGGTTTCACATATTTTCTCTTAGACTTTTAGAGTTCACTTCATTTTCTCAAAGTTTTTCATTTTAGCTTCCTCCTTGCTTTTGTTCTCCAATGGAAGTTGTGGTACGTGTTTTTTTTAAATTAATTGTTAGACTTAAGTAATAGTAGGCCCTTCTAAAGACCATATTACTTGTATGTTAAAAATACTTATATTGTCAGAAGGTGTACAATCTTTAACGAGCATAAAAGTCAACTGGACTTCTTTTGTTTCTCTTTCGGCTTAAAGCTTTTAAGAAGCTTTAATAACTACCGAGGCCTTTAGAATCAACACCCTATGCTTTTTACCACCTAATAAATTTGAATTCAATTTTATTAAATAAGCATGTATTTATACTTATCCTATGACTTATTTCTTTATTTGTTGACTTGTGGTGCTTGGAGCTTGCCATATTAAAGTGATGTTAAAGTTTTTACCTTCACTTTTTTATGCGGTATATTTCAGTGTTGAAATCCACTGAAAATCCCTCTGTTTATTTATAATTTAAGGTCTCTTAAATGAAAACATTTAAAATCACAAGATTGTCGGTTTTGTTGTAATTTGCAAAATTATATTTGCCTAACCTTTTAAAGCATCAATTTCCAGGTGATTTGTGCACATTGTGATGATGCAATCTGTTGTTCTGATTTAAAAAAACAAAAACAACAACAAAAACACCCTCATTTCTTGCATTAGGTGGGTTCCCCAGGAAACATCTGAAAGTCTGAGGCGCTATCAGACAGCTCTAGCTCAGAGCGAGCTCACTCTCTGCCCAGTGGGGATCAACACAGAGTGCTACCGCATCTATGAGGCATGTTCCTATGGCTCGGTGCCCGTGGTGGAAGACGTTCTCACTCCTGGCAACTGCGCTGCAGGTCCCAGCTCCCCGCTGCGTCTCCTCAAAGCAGCAGGGGCGCCCTTCATCTTCGTCAGCGACTGGAGGGAACTGCCAGCCATCTTGGAGAGGGAGAGAGGAATAAGTCAGGAGCAAAGGGTGGACCGGAGAAGGAGGCTGCTTGAGTGGTACTCTGGTTTTCGTCAGCAGATGAAGGAGAGGTTCACTGAAATCATTGAAGAGAATTTCTTCAAAACTGTCTGACTGGTGCTTTTAAATCTTAACATGGTTAACAATAAATGTTTTTATTTATGCTGTTTGTGGCAAAAAAGTGGTGTACTACTGACATAGTGAACTTGGTGATGTGCAGTGATGTACTCTCTGAGGCTGGTCTTGGAAAAAAACATTTCTGTTGTCAAATCATAAACTTGCTGTTATTAGTATCAATTCTGTACATTTTTATTGAGATGTTTACAGCTGTGGAATGTACAGGCATTTAGAAATCACAAATTGTAAACTGCCTTTGCATTTCAGAGTCTCTATTTTTTATTTTAAATATTGTTTTGTTTTGTATCTTCTGCACTGGAAACTGTGATTTTTAAAATCTTCTTAACATTATGTGTGGGGAAAAAAACATTAATATGCATTTAGATTTTGTGTGGGGGAAAAAAACTTTAAATACAGTTCATTTTTTATTATGAGAAGCTTAAAATTTGTTGTTTTTTTTTTAGATGTTTCAACTGTTAATATTTTGAGGTTTAAGTTTTCTATTTATTTTAGTTCTGCTTTGCATGGACTTTTTAAAATGGTGCAATTAAATAAAGTGGAGTGTTGTATAAAAGAAGATTGATTGATGGTTTCACTTAAAGCATAGAGCCAAAATATTAAAGTGCATATTTATATCAACACCAGACTTGCTCATCCATGTCTTTCATGACATTGCTTCATGCACTGGTTTGCAGTCATTGTTGAAGCAGGAAGTAGCCAAACTTCAACAACTTCCATAGTTGGGAGCTTAATATTTGTCGTGTGTTTTCATATGCAACAGCATTAGAAGTTCTTTTCAAATTTGCCTCAAGATGGCGCTCTGGTTTAGCTTAACCTCAGCTTCAACTCTGAAAAACTCAACTTTTCACCCAACAAATTAAACAGGAATCTCTTGTATTCAGAATGTCCTTAAGCCAAGGAGGAATTTGGGGCTTCTGTCAAGCTCTGCCTTTCCAGCACTAGGACAGCCTGTAGATTTTATTTATTTAAGGAATACAGCAGTGTTACATAAACATTAAGTGTCCCTTGATCCTCCTACTCATTAATCCTTTAACGAGTGTAATATCTTGATCCAAGCACTAACTCTAGAAATGTATTTTTTTAATGAAATACTTTGCACAATCTCACCGTGAATCTATTTGACTTGGGGGGCCATGAGCGTCACTTATATCCACTGGCTGGGAGTGAAAGAGTGAGCAGATCCCACCCACCTCCCCTCCTGCTCTGTGTTCCTGCCTGCCTCCAGCTGCTGCAGTTCGGCCTGCCCTGTCTGCTTCGTAGCGTGCTGGGAGTTGGAGTTGGAGGTAGAGGAGGTGGAGGGGGTGGACAAACCGTCGTGGGGAAAGCAAGCGGGTGGGATAACGTGTGTGTGTGTGTGTGTGTGTCCCAGACTGGAAACCATTTCCCAAAAAAAGCTCGCGCACTACAGACTAAAGTTGACTTGCGAGGCATTTCCCTCGTCGGGTTGTTGGAGCCACTTCTCTAACAGAGACCCCCCTGAAACTTGCGCGACTGTTTCCTGCTTGTTTTTTTTGTTAGTTTTTTTTTTTTTCCTGCAGCGCTGCTGTTGCTCCGTGCTTCGGAGACTCATTGGTTGGGAGAGGATTGCGCATTGGCTCTTGTCTGTATCCACCTCAGAGGGAAGAGGAACATTGCAGTAGTAAAGGCTCATGTTTTCTTCGCTCCAAACGTCACTGCTGGAGTTAAATATCTTCGCATAGTCCTTTTCTTGACGCGGATTGTCTGGCTCTGCCGTTCGTTCCTCACGGGCAGGATGCGTCCGCTGCTGTAGGATATTCCGCTCTGTTGTTGACAAACAGTTTTCCCAAGAACTTTCCGACGAGCTTCGAGCGCAAGAAGAGGGGAACCATGTCCACACCGAGGTTCAAAAAGGATAAAGAAATCATCGCAGACTATGAGAGCCAAGTCAAAGGTAAGGGAGTGGAAAAAGACTTAATTGGGACCAGGCTGGTTCATCACTACCTGCATGAGTCATAGCCTGTGATGGCGGGGGTTGTTAGAATGAAAATGTTATCAGAATATCTTCCTTTCTTTGCTCATGTCAACTTGGGAAAATAAAAGGCAAGGGTTAGATTTAGGATGTCGTTTGCTTAAAAAGTCTGTTCTGATTTTGCGCATCAGATTTGTTTCAGTTCCAAAGAAAAGATAACAAGGTCTCACGCGAAAAGACAATCCAGTTATACCATATCTTCTGGTTGTCTTTCAGTATGCAGACGTAACAACCTGTTACTTTCAGTTGAATGTGAGAGTGTTGTTAAATCGTGTGCCATCGCACCATCTGGACAGAGATTATGCAAGGGGGGTCAATTGTTGCACCAATGAAACTATGTGTTGCTCATTGCTGAATCCAATTTCCCAAAATCAGTTCCTCTGTATCATGACATGGAATTTAAGTGTCAAGTATTTGACAAAAAAATGACACTCCTTCAAGAGGTTGATGCAACTAGTTGAATTACAGAAACAAAAAAATCTGAATATCATTGAAATTAAATTAATTTGAGCCAGTTCTTTCAGTTGGATGCTGCTAATTAAACCCAAAATACTTGGTTTTTCAGAATTATTTTACTTAAGACCACAAAATATGCATATTTTGATTGAGGAATGGTTAGCCTGCAGTTAATGTGCTCAGTACTTTGTCAGGAATCCTTGCATAAATTAACTGGATCAAAGGTGGATGGCATTGAGTGTGTGATATGCTGACATATTAAGAAAGACCAGATTGGTTTAATAGCTGTCGTCAGCTCATATACACTGTAAAATGTGGTGTTTAGTCCATACATTCTTTATGGGGTTTAGGTCAGGTGGTGTTGCATGGTCAACCAACCAGAGTGATACCATGGTCATCAAACCAGGTACTGGTTGGTAGTGAGGTCAGGATCCATCTCCTAAAATCAACATCTCCATAAAGCTTGTTAGCAGAGGGAAGCATGAAAGGTCTTTAAATTTCTGGGTGTATCACTCTGTTAACTTTGGATTTAATAAAACTGTGAACTAGCATAGATCCTAAATCTTCACTGATCGTGGAAACTTCATACTGGGCCTAATGCATGTTGGACTCTGTATCTCCCCACTGTTTCACTCTTCTTTTTTCTTTCATCTTTGGATCATTGAATTTGGAATACTGAGCTTCAATACATGTACTCATGTTACACTCAAGATAAGTCCTGTTGCAGATATGGTCAAGTATGTTAAAGATGTCTTGCTGCTTTTTTCCCCCACTTTAATAACGTATCAGGAATCATCAGCGTAGACTTTACAGTTGCTTTTTTGTTTTGTTTTGATGAAATATTTTAAATAGAAATGCTTTTCCCCTTATTGAGAAGAATTGAAATTATACAGAAAAGGTGTTATTCTAATCATTGTCATTGGAGCAAAATATTTTACACTGACTGCTGTTCCTTACACTTATTAAACAATAATAATCAACAATGTATTGAAACACTTCACACTAGTCATTACAGAGTTCATTGAACCATTCATTTGTATGATGTTTAAGATAATATTTTTGAATGCGTTTGCAAGCACAGGTCCGACCCCTTTATTTCCATGTGTGCCCTTGTAAAATGTTAGCTTGTACGGGCTACTAAGCCATTTGACTTTGGACACCCTACCCTTGGTGAACGCCTAAAAGTGAGGGTCAAGGAGTAATATGGGATTCATCCTAAGAAGAACTAGTGGCTTTAGGGTTTTGCTTTTTTCATGCCCTGTCTCTACCCCATGCAAGCTCTCACTTTAAAGCACAAATCTTCTACTTATTTACTGGGGTGGTTCAGAGGTGTGCAAGACTCTGTAATGATTGCCACCCTAACTCATCTCGTCTCCTTCAGGTCTCCCATGCATGCAGAGCAGAGGTGATTTAGTCACAGGCAGACACACACAGGAAAGAGGCAGTCGCTGCACTGGGGTAACCATGGGGATTTGGCCCCTGGCCAGCCAGCTCTGTTCTTTAGTGCCCCTAGTACGCTGAAATACCACCTATTCACACCCATGTATCCAACCTTAAAGGCTGTTAAAGAAGGGAGGTTAGCAGAGGTCGGCAAGATTTAAAGAGGGGGTTGGGTGGTAAGAAGGGGGCCAGAGCTGTACTGGGAAATTACAAGTGGCTGAGCATGAGCTCTTATTTCCAAGGAATGTTCAGGACCCCTTTTCTTTTGCTGTAAGTATGACTAAGTGCTTTCAACCTGTAACAGAGGATGATGCACTATTATGAGGAATACTGAACAAGATGTGAGGTAGTTTCTAACTTGTCATGCAGAACTCAAAGGGAAGATGAAATAAAAAAAGAAAAGAAAAGAAAAACCACCTGGTGCAGAGAAAAGCTTCTTGAGTCAGAGCTAAGCAGTGGTTTTGTTTATTAAAATGCAGATACCTTTTTTTTTTTCCAGAATACTTCTAAAGCTGGATACCAGTGTATTATTTTGATTTTTTTATTATACTGATTTGTTCAAAAAAGTTTTCAACCTGATAGTTTAAGAGTTGTATCCTCTGGTGGTTCATATGTAGTTAGCATGATATGGAAAAGTTGTTGTAAAAGAGTAGCAGCCTTCCAGTCAGCTGACATTGAGTGCACACCAACATTAACGCAGCACTACACTACTTTATACTTCACACAGTTAAATAAAACTCCTATGTTTTAGCTAGTGTCTTGCTGACACTGTGAACTGAAGAAATGTCATGATGGAACATTTTTGCATCTTTGAAACTTTTAAACGTTAGCATTCTTTGATCCTACTAATCATCTGCAAAGTTGAGCCTTTGCAGATGAACAGATCTATTCTGAAATAACAACTCACAAACTGAAGCTGATGATTTTTTTTTTGTCATTTGAGCAGTAAGTGATTGTTTCTGCTCCTGAGTTTGTAGTTGTAGGGAGTTTTTATGACGTGTGAGTTTGCAGTGATGATAATTGCATCAGCAATAAAACTTGTGAAAGCCAGAGGCAGTCTGGTGAGCAGACATGAATTGCTCAGAACGCACAACAACAAGCAATAAGGGAAACAAGACAAAATCAGTATTTGATCATTTAGTCATGCTTTGTTTTAATGTCTAAAATTGTACTCAGTACTTTTACAACTTTTGTGTGAGCTGCTTAACTTTCTTGCAGAACCATAAGAATCCATTTTGCATTACATTTCTCTAATTACAGCAGCTCTACCCCGAGTTATTGCTCATCGGATCAGGAGATGTTGGGTATATAATGTAGTTTTCTGTGGTGACTGACTGTCTGAAAGCTTTCCTACAAACTACCGTTCTGTGGCCTGGTTTGTCATTCAGCTGACATTTGCTTGTAAAACACTTTCCACCAGCCCTTTTATACATCCCACAGGAAATTGGAAGTTTTGTTTTGACTCAGAAAGATATTATCCATTTATTGAAATGCTCTGAGGCATTTTTGATTAGGTTTTTCTAATTGCCAAGACCCGGCATCTGAAACAAGACGCAGTCTGGTTTGGAGAAACATGCACTGCCACGATTGGGTTTGTGCAACTTGCATTGTGGATATCAGTGTTTGTTTATTTGAAACATTACAGGCAGTGATAGAAAGGTCATGTCTACCCTTGAATTCTCTGTGTGTTTAAGCTTTTTTTTAGAATGTTGTAACAGCAACACTTGTGTGTTTTACTGTGGTAAAGGAGTTGGCTCCATGTCAAGCTGTGCTTGGCGCTTGTGAGGTGGGAGTTGTGACTGAGATGCCGGGACACCCGACAGGCGTCCTCTTAGATCATTATGAAGGCTGCCCTCTAACCTGCCTGCATTGCTGCCTGAAACCAGAGACTTTCCCCCTCTGCATTCTCAGGGAGATGAGTCCGTGCATGTTTGCACTCTGGGGGATTAAAGAGAGAAAAGTGCTCTGAGGTGGAATCTGTCATTTGGTTTAAGACAGTTTGTAAGTAAATAAAAGTAAATTAAGCACTTATGGAATGGCATAAAGCTATGTGTCTTTCCTTAATTATCTTGGTTTTTCAAACAAGCACAAGTTTTCAGTTTTCAATGTAAGCAACCGTGGAGAGTGTGGTTTGTTGTAAAAAATATATTTGTATACATTATGTAACAATGCAATTCTCTAGAGCTGTTCAGTATGTAGTCTATTCAAAAACAGCCTTGAAATGTTTTCTAGACTCTCTTTCTTGAACTTGTCACATAAGTACTTGCAGTACTACATATGCTCTGTACAGTATCCGGTCTGTGGAAACTGTGGTACTGACACCCCTGTTATTGGTACACATAAGTGATTTTAATATCATCCAAAGTACTTATTTTATTTTGAAGAGAAACTAAAATAATTTATAGGAGGTTAGAAATTTTCACCTATTTTGTTAGTGGACAATGTTTGAAAGATTCAATTCAGTTTATCTATATACCACCAGTTCACAGCAGCTGTATTCTGAAGGCATTTTCTGTACACCCTTGTCACTAGAGTGGTTGGGAGGGGTGCTGGTGTCTATCTCCAGCGAGCGTTTCGGGCGAGAGGCGGTGTACAGGTCACTAATCTGTAGCAGGCAAGACAAACATATTTAATTAATACACAGAATTATTTAGTCAAGTTAATCTAACCATAGAGAACATTATAATGCAGAGAAAGAGAGTGATGGACAAAGCGAAGCAATGTTCCTGAGATGGAAGAAGACAGTTCTGATGATGTTGCTTATGGGACAAGTACTTGCATTCTTATGTGCAAGTACCTAAGAATGCACAAGAATTGGTTTGCTTATTCATAGATTTACTTATGTGCAAATCTAAGAATTGGTTTAGGTTTCAGACTAAGCCAATTCTTAGTCTGAAACCCTAAACACATTTTGTCCTCCTCACTCTATTAGGCCTTACCAGGTCTTTCCTTTGTGTTGAATGCAGAGGTCAATCACAATACTCAAAAAGTTGAAGAAATTAACTTATCAGTGTTTAACATATCCCCTCTTACCACAATGTTAGGCAGCTGTTTCATCAGCAATGCAAATTGAATTTGAGTCTGCACCAACAAGCAAGATTTTAGCTACCTTTATGATTACTGGGTTTCTGCCTGGTCTCTTTATTTTGTAGCATTTTGTGGTGAAACATTTCTCACTCACTGCGGCTTGCCTTGTTACATAGAGTTGTGCCATAACAAACTTGGAGACGTAAACAACTCCACCAAGGAATTATGTTGTCATGTGCAAATGTAATAAAAACTGCAGTTCCACTGCAAGCTTCAACAGGATGGTATGGGCATAAAAAATTAATAAAGGAAGGAAATTTAGTGAAATTCAGCATCTTGTATCACTTGTAAGCTGTTTATCTGAATAGTAGTCTAACTGTTGCCACCTTCATCTGGCAAGTGAAATTATGTCGCAAATGCAGATTTTTTTTTTCTTGCATTCTTCTGACTTCAACCAATTTATGAAACAATAATATCTACTTCAAATATTTTTAATAGTGTTGCATCTTTCACTCTGAGTACTTGTGGCGCTTTAATGGTTAACCCCAGTAGGCATCTCTGATGTGTTGATGGGGGATGGAGTTTGAAATACTAATGGAATTCTGACACCTTCTGCAGCTCAGCTCACCGTCCATTCACACATCTACCATCTGCTTTTACTACCCACTCCTTTTATGTCTGCTTGCATGCTTCCTACAGCATACAAGCATGGCATGGTTCTGGGTGTGCCGTTTGTCTACAAGTGATCGTTTCCATGGTTGAATGAATTGTTATTGACAGCACCATCTGTGGCTGCTCAGCCATTTTTGCAGTTTTTTCTCAACTCTGCTGAGCACAAGCAAGGTTTCAAGTTCCCTGCTGTGCCTTTCTTTGGAGCCGCAAAGATCACAAGAACATCCCTGCAGCCCCCAAAAACCTTTACAAACCCACGTCTATGGCTCTCTAAACTAAAGCAAAACCACCAAGCAAGGTTTGCTGTCTCAGGTTGTATTCAGGACTCTGTAGTGTTTGTTTTTAAATGGGTTATGTGGCTCTCCACAGAGAATAGCTTTGCCTTAGGGGCACCATAGGCTCTAGATGAAAAAAAGATGATGTTGTACCCCCAACACGTTTTCTTTTACTGAATCGGATTTCCAATAAAAATATGGTAAGGCTCTGTGCTGATCAATGACTAATGAACCTGGTGTTAAAGCCGCAGCTTCTAAACAGGTACTCTGTTAAAGAGGTATTTTACAGTTGTTTTTCTAAAGAAAACGACCTGATTATCCCGTGTTTAAAATCATACTTTCAGGTATAATTGGGTTGTACATCAAATTTCCTTTAATAAAACAGACTATCATAGAGCAGTTGCTTCATTTGCTTGTTTCTGATGGGACAGAAAATGAGCACGGTTTTTTGGGAGGACAGGTTGGCATTCATGCAGGAACCAACACTTTCAGCAATGGATAATGCTGTTTGTTCCCTTATAAGATGAAATACAACCCATAACAGTGATAACTCAACTAAGGTATTTCAGGATGGGAATGAAGTATGCATATACAGCAAAATACAAGTTTATTTTTCTTTTAGCTTGGCTGTTACTAAAGTCTCTTCAGGTTCTACTGTTCTTTTCTGTCCTCTCAGTTGGACATGTTGCAGCATAGAGAAGAATCACCATGGAGTGAGTGGTAATGAGCTGCACATTGGAGGCTAAGGGTGTAGAACCAGACTATCCTCAGGGAAAGTTGAAACTGTTGGATAAAAGTCAAATAAACTGGGATTACAAGAGATTTTAGACTACTTCGTTTACAGTATTGACTCCTTCAACTGACAGCAGGAGCTTAGCAGATGGACAGACAGGAAGGCAAACAGACACAATTTGACCATCAGGGCCATGCTAACTCTTGCCTCCCAGGAGGACTGGATTAGGAGGAAGGAGATTGGGGGATGGGACAGGATGGCAGGTCAGTCCCAGAATAGGTCTGGACAGAGGTCCTATGCTTTGCTTTGTTTCACATTTGTTATCTACAACATTTCTACACCAGTTGTTGAAATATTTTGGATGGATTGAAATGATTTGGGTGGTTCGCTAAGGGAAAGTTCTTTCAAAGTTAGGGTCTAAACTGTGACACAGTAACTGCCACTTTACTGCAATTTTCATATCAAATGAGTTACTAGCAGGATAATCTGTTAACATGAGGTTAAATAACCAATCTCTTATTAAACAATTGATTGGGGAACCAAAGCTGAGATTTGTGAGGCCCCTTCTGGGTCTTTTTGTTCAGTAGACTGTTGCTAGTGAAGGGTCATTGGTATCTTGACACAACAGTTTGACTGTGAAAAGTACGACAGAGACACTGGACTGTGAAAGTTAAAAGGATAACAATACAATGAGCATACAAGACTATACGTAAATTTTGCATTCAAGAAAATGAGAAAGCAGTGAGAAAGTGGAAGGTAATTCAATCCAGATTTACCTAATCAATATATTATGGTATTTATGTCTGTCTTATTCTAAGGTGGTCATAATGGCAAAAAAAAAGAGAACAGAAATTCCCATTTATTGTGTACTAATAAATGGGAATAATACGATAATAATTTATGATTCTTTAATTATTGTTTTAAAGAAATAAGTGTTTTTAATATTGAACTAGAGATGAGCAGTCTAGGCTCATTGAAAAACTGTGAAACGGCCATTTAGTGCTGATCGAAAGCTATTATGCAAGTGCAGCAACTTGACTGGGGTTAAAAGGCTAGCCATTTACCTGCCACAGTACTACCACAGTGCTTAAAAATATTTGCCTGTCACTCAGCCATACTTTCTTTTCTGCTGATACTCAAAAAGTTTCCGGAAAAAGGACTTAGAAGAGCATCTTCAATGTTTTTGTAACTGTTGTTGGTTGGCCTAACAATAGTCCTGTATAGCTTTGATCAACTCAACAGGGCAACAAGAGAACCACTTCCTTCATTACTTAAAAATAATAATAGTCACACATAGATACATAGACAGGGTGTTGTGGTTAAAACAATCACTTATTTTCAGGGCCACTAATAATTGCTTACATTTATGTAACCACATTTATGATAACAATAACTTTGCAAGACATTTCACATAAGGGAGAAAAAAACGGGTGTTTCAACTATTTCTAGCACCACATACCAAGTGTTTCTTAAACTGGTTAACACATCTGATAAAGAAAAGATGTTTGGCAACAAAGGCTTTTGCTAAAGTAAAGGAAAAGGTGAAAGGTCAGAGGTCTGATTTAAAGTGTCTTTTTACTTGCATATTTCTCAAAGCAATCTTTCTCTCCCCTAGCCACATTCATTTTCCCATGGAGTGTTAACACTTCACGTTGATGAACAGAAGTTTAATTTACTAATCTTATAGCTTGGTGTTGCCCTTCCCCCCCATTTTTCTATTATTTGCCCTAACCTCATGACCCTGGGGGGAGCAGCCTTTGAGCTTGTTGCCCCCTAATCAATAGCGAAAGACCACCCCTTGAGGCACAACTGCTCTGATGAGAAATTTGCGTGTATAGGGGCCTCATTGTTACAGAAAGAATGACTTCTTGGAGCCTAACATTATTTGCAGATGGAAGTTAGATTGATTATGGCCTAAGGTGAAGATAAGACTCCAGCCTTGTGTTTATACATTCTGCATATTGGGGGGTCTTTATTTCTTGGATACCATAGAATGTCTGCACTCTTTGATATGGTTGCTGTTCTTATTGTCTGTGTTCTCTTTCAGTGGTTTTAGTCTGCTTTTAGTAACCCAAAAGGATAGGAAGAGTTTCACATGCACAGAGCTCTCAACTTATCAGAAACACAATAAAGGCTCATTGCGGTTTTTGGAGTAGGAGACTTGAGCTCCTCACACAGCAGCAGTGGTGGATGTTTGAGGAGCCTCAGGCAGACCTCATAAGCTCCGGGCCGAACTCATCCCTCCCTTTCTGGAGATGGAAACTAAAGCCACATCTGTGGTTCCAGCCACAGATCTATGGAGTGCCCCTGAATTAAAATAATGGTCTGTTTACAGAAAAGGACTGTCATCCATGTTTCTTTTCTGCTCATTGTGATGATTGTGAGTGGTCACACACAAACTTAACGATAGATGAACTTATATTCTTATTGCTCTTTTATCCTTTCTAAACATCTCTAAAGGTGCAACTTTCTGTGAAAACTCTGATTCTTTGGATTAGTGCTCAGTGCTTTCTTTAAATTATTCTAGACTATCATCACAAATATACACATCAACATTTCTTTGAAACATTGTTATGATTTTTCTATCAAAGTTGCTCCAGTGCTGAGTCCAGGCTGGTGCTAAAGCCAGTTCTTTACTGGTTCTATAAAAGAACCAGGTTGGTTTTCCATACGTAGAAACGGTGCATGAAGACAATTTGTGGTGGTTAAAAATGTCTTATGTGGTTAAAGTTGGACCCTAAATCTGGAATTATCTGACGTTTTGTGAACGAGCCGAGTACTGGGAGACAATTTAACCAAACAAATCACATAATTTGTCAAGGTGTCCTTCCAAACTAAAGCGCAATAATTTGATATCTGTATTTTAACTATGTGCAGGGCTTTTTTAGCGCCTTACAATCTGGTCGTTACCTTAAACTAGATCAGATCTGAACCTCTGAAGAAGACACAGACTCAACTTCCTTCTTTACGAAATGTAACCAGAAATGGAGTGGCATTTGATTTTAGTGGTTGTAGGATTTTTCTTTTGTTGGTAAAAGACTACGGTCCATTTCTCCCAGTAGCAATTATTTTGGTTGTCTTTAAACAGAATGCCCTGCGTTTTTATCCGATTCCTGCTTTTGGAGCAGTCTCCAGTGCTCTTCGCATTCACATATACTTTCAAACCACGCCAGAATTCACTTCAACCAAATCGATACCTGTGTTTTTAGGTGGACCAGAGTTCCATTTTTTTGGTGGACTTAACAGGGCTGGTGTGAATGCACTGTAAGAGTACCTGTCAGCTCTATATTAAGTAGCCCAAAATTACATGGAAAACATTCTTATGTTTATTACTCATGTAAATGAGAAGTCTTTTGCCAACTATGCAAGATGGAGGCAGTTATTTTAAACAATCAGGATCGCAGGACTAGTTATTATTTTGCCAATGGACACATTCAGTGCTTAGTTTTCCTCTCTTTTCCTCAAACAAACCCTGGAAGGACGGTTTCTGTCCAAGAAGATTTGATCTCTTGATGAGCAAACACTGGACTCTGCTCTCTGACCTCAATACTCCAGTCTTTTCTGTGCCAACTCTGTTGGATATGCATGCCAGTTGTGCAGACAGTAGATTCAGTGTGGTTTGTGCTCATTCACATTTAATAAAAATTTTTTCCCTTGTTTCTGGAAGGAGGTGAAAACACACACTTAAGAAAAAGTTGTAATTTTACATTTAGCTTTTACTTGGCTTCTTGTGTTTTTACCACATAAAAAATAAAAACAAAAGGATTGTCACAAGTTTTATCATAAAAAAAACAACAAAAAAATAAAAATACAAAACGAAACTATTATGTTCAATATTTACTCCTCATTGCTTATCAGCTTTTGATGGATGTAAGGACTATGTCATAGCTATTTGATCACCACTTAAAATCACCACTGTTTTCAATTAGATAGTTTATCAACTAAGTTTTAAGTTACAGTCATAATTGTAGTAGGGGCTGCATAGTGGTGCAGTTGGTAGCACTGTTGCCTTGCAGCAAGAAGATCCTGGGTTCGATTCCTGGCCCGGGGTCTTTCTGCATGGAGTTTGCAAGTTCTCCCTGTGCATGCGTGGGTTCTCTCCGGGTACTCCGGCTTCCTCCCACTGTCCAAAATTATTTAATTGGTCTGTATAAATTCTCCTTAGGTATAAGTGTGTGTGCATGGTTATTTGTCCTGTCTGTCACTGTGTTGCTCTGCGATGGACTGGCGACCCGTCCAGGGTGTACCCTGCTTCTGGCCCATTGACAGCTGGAGATAGGGACCAGCACCCCTCACAACCCCAATGGAATAAGGGTGTTAGAAAATGGATATAATTGTAGTATCCATTACAAGTTCTTTATTCTTAATTTTATCTTGTTGCATAAGATTAGGCAAAATTAACCCACTATCTGATTTCAGTTTCCATTTCTAAGTACTTATTGCACAGAACATTGTACTTTTCTTTGCTTTGCTCCTTTTGGAGCTTCCCTGGGATTATAGTGATCAAGTGTATTATTTGTTTGGGAAGCCAGTGTTCACCCGTCTGCTTTGCAGACTTGTTTCAACTCTAGTCATAAACTGTGGTATAAGATGATTGGTGATGTTCCTGTTTCCATCCCATGACTGTTCATTTTTATTAGGAGTGGAAACATTTGTAATAAAACAGAGCTGCATACTGTCTGCAGTATTCAGTTCTTTATTCTGTTTTTATATATTTTATATTCTATATTTGTGTGAATCTACTTGCTTTGATTGCCTGTCACTTTGCCTGTCCGTTTTGTAGAAATGTCACCATTGTGGGATTTCTATTGTAAAGTGAAAATAGTACCTTTTAGCACAAGAAAATTTTATTTTTATTGCCAGCTGACTGTCTGCAGCCACTGTATGTGCAGCCATTAGTGGGGGAGGAGCAACATCATGTTACTACATACTGAATAGAAAAAGTTGTAATGGATTAATAAGTTACATTTTTTAAATCTTGGTCTAGATATACTAGTAACCTGTCCATCCCTGGTTGATTAGAATATGGTACTTCACTTTGGTAATCAGGAATTACACATGTTTTCTCTTTGACCAGTCTAGATTTCTGACTAGGATCCGTTTTTATACTGCGCAGACAGGAATCTTATACCTCTTTAAGAAGTTCTCACAAAGCAGAAAACAGGAGTATTATTTATGACAAGCTGTGGCCAAGTATATTATCATCAGGGAACATTTTCAAAGTACCAGATAAATGCCCTCAGTTTGCATTGCTGTTTATTCACACTTAAGGGAGAATTACTTTTAGCACAACCAACCACAACACCTTCTACTCCAGTTGTTTTAACAGAAGGGTTAAAACAATTAAAAAATACATGAAGGAAGTGGCTGGGAGAGCAAGAAGCTTTTACTCAATTTTCTTGAAATGTTGTCTAGTCATTCCTATTTATGGTGGTAGTTTTTTAGGTTAGGATGAAGCAGAGCACATTGCCATTTCCCCCCAGATTCCTCACAGAACATCTTATTATAGTTTAATGGAAGTGGGAAGAAGTGCAAAGCAAAGTTAGTGTTTTTATTTTTATTTTTTTTAAATCATGTTGGCCTGGAAAGGGAACAATCATTATGCTGTCCTGACCTGCTCCATTTCTTACAGCTATAAGTGGAGCAAAGCCTAACTGGCAGAAATGGTCAAATATTCACTCAACACTTTTAAAATCTTGTTTTAATTTGTACATTGTAATTGCCCAATATATGAGATGTTAGAAATCATTTAGGGAGTCACTGTAAGTTTACTAATAAGATTGATTTATAAATTGAAAAATGTCAATGTCACAAGTTGTGCTTGTGTTTGTCTGAGGCTGGATTCTCTTGCTCTGTTTGCTGGCCTGCATGAACAAAGGCACAATGACCAGCCTCATATATTTCATTTTTTAATCAGGCAGTGTGGCGGAAGTTCCCCTCTTCCTTGGGGTCTTGTGATTTGTAATTGGTAATGGTGTGTGTTTGAGTGATGTGATGCACAGTAACCCAGGTGGGTGTGTGAATCATGAGTCCCGGTAGCGTCAGCTCCCCCGTCCATCTCCCAGCACCGCAGGAGACTGAAAAGAGAAAGCCCCAGTCCTGCTTTCCATAGTGAAGGACAATAAAGAGCAGTGAAAGCTGATCTGCCTCTTCTTTTGTACTGACTCCCTCTTTGTCCTGTGCTCATGCTGTCTAAACAGCTGCCCCAAGGTTCATCACTCTGTCCAGTCTTGGTAATCTGAAATCCTGTTAAAGTCACCTCCTGCAGGCAAAACTGGCATTCTGCGTCAACTATACAGTCTTGTTGGTGTTTGTTCAGCAATGAAACCAAAAGGCTTTTAATGAGATGCTTTAGGGGACAACTTTAGAGCCATGTCACCTCAGAGCCTGGAAGCCAGACTTACAGCCTTTTCTCAACCTCAGACATTTGTCCTCTGAGGGGTGACAGAGGACTGACAGTTAAAGCCTCCCTGAAGGTAGATTTCAGGAGATAACAGCTTGTAACTCTGTCACTTCCTTAATATCGCCGTCTGCTGTAATTAAGGTGTGATTAGGTCTTTCTGAGACCTCTTTATTTGCTAATCTTCTCGGTTCCTATATATGTGTCAGAGCTAATCATGTTAACCTGTCTTGGACTATGGTATCCTATTTAGTGGGGGGATGGGGGATCATTATGGATTTCCTCATTCTTTACAGCTTGGCTTTCACTGCTGAATGCCATGTAAGAAATCAATCCCTGCTGGCTGTGTATGGGATTGTGACAAGGGTACTGATTGAGCCTCAAGCTGTAGTTTGGGGCTCAGTGAAGAAACTCTTTCTGAAACCTGAGGAAGGACAAGGATGCAGGATTTGATCTGATAAATGAAGGTACCTTGATTTCTTTATGATTCAGTAGGATTATCATGCTAAATCAGTCAAAATAATTTATCACATAAAGAATAAAATGTGTAACACACCTCCAGTAGTTGCACTGTGCAGAAAATGTTCTACTTGTCTGTTTTTTATTTAAAAGAAAAAGCACAACTCCTCAAGTGTTGCAACTTCAGTTACAGCTTTAAGTGTTTTAGATTATGTCTTTACCAGCTGTGTAAATCTATCAGTATCACTGTGTGTAATATGCATATTAGGAAGAACTGGATGAACTGAAATAAGTGTTGGTAAATTATTTAAGTACACCTTATACATGTCTTGTCTTGTAGCAAACTGCAAGCAGTACTTCTTTAGGCTTGCTCTCAATATTTACTTTCTTTTTGCCACTCTTCCATAAAGAGAAGATTTGTAAAAAAGTCACAACTAATAGCTATAGCTATCCTGTCTATAGATCCTCCCACCAGAACTGTGGATGTACACTGTTCAGAACTAGGAATATTATTTTCTAACCTAATCCTTCCTTAAATCTTTCCAAAACTTTATCCCGGACCTGTTTGGTGTGTTCCTTGGTTATCACAATTCCATTTGTTGATGTTCTACAGCACATCTAGAGGCCTAAACAGAACATTGGCTGCACACAACGGTGGCTCACACGTACCTGCTTCACAGTAAATGGTTCCATCCATCACATTACTTGGCAAGATCTAATAGAAAGGAGCAATCAATAATACTGCCTGAATCACAATATGGGGTTGGAGGTTTTATGCACTTACTGATCAGTGTTTTCCACCACAGTCTTGCACCAAAGATTCTCAAAGTGGAGCTGGATTTATGAGGTCATTGAATCTCTGGAGGTATTTTTTCTGCATAAGAAAACTGTTGGTAAAGAGTGCTTTGATGGGACGCTCTCATCGAACGTTACACAGGAATGAGAACTCTTGAACCAAAACCATAAACCTCAAAGTGGAACTATAGCAGGAGAACAGACAGTTTCTGTTTGAAATGAAAAAATAAATCAAGAAATCATTTTCATGGGAAATATTATTTTTTTCTGTCGATCTCCAGGGCTTTGTTCTCGGGTTGTCAGCGTTGTTTAGATTTCTCTGTTGTTTATCTTGACTATGGGTATAGAAAGAATAATGGGAAGATTCATCTGTAACTTTTACAACTTAACACATCTGCACCACAATGTTCTGTCTCTCGCAAGGCAGCCTCATTATTATGCCCTCGCAGTACGACTTTGCCCAAACAGATTTTGTTGCATCAGGATGGAAGAAAGAACTGAAATCATACAGTATAGCATTAAATTACCTCCTTCCTTTGCTTTAGGTCATCAGTTTGATTAGCTACAGCTTAACAAATATGGACCTTTTCATTGCAATTTCCCTCGCTTCTGGAAATGTTTTCAAATTGAATGACAGGTAACTTCTAGTGATTATACACATTTGAAGGGCTTCTCTGTTGGCCTCACTCACTGATTCACAGCCCTTAAATAGCCATTAAAAATGCATGTCTGCCTGCCTTTTTGATCAAAATTAAAAAGTTAACATATGAACATAATTATTCATGGCAAAATTCCTGTTGCCACAGGAAACGACCCCCTACAATTGTCGTTGTGGAAGCAGTCTTGCTTTTTTTCTTCTATATGTGAAGGCCTACAAGCAAGTACAACAACAGTTGAAGATATTAGAAGTATATATTTTGAATTATTAAAGTAATCTTGAAATCAGTGAGATCATCGGCTTTATGGACAAGGGAGATTCAGCAGCAGATGTGGAAGTGAAATGAGTCTCTTCTCATCTTAATCCCAAGCTCCTCAGCTAAGGCTCGTCCCATCCTCCACCTGCCCTTAATTCATTAACCTCAATCTTTGGCCATAGTTTAAGAGCGGCCGTCCAATCAATAACTGCCCTTCACTCTGACCCCCAGCCTGCTCCCCTAAACCCTAAAGCTGCTGGCATCAATCCTCAACCAAATATGTGCCAGGTTTAGCGCTAACATCGCCCTGATGCTTTTGAGGTTCTCATCCACCCTTGCTGAATTGAGTTGGCCCAAAATTGACAAAGTTGGGATTTTTCATTAAATGTGAGCTTCTGAGAAATGTGATCCTCACATGAATCAAATAAATTGTAAAAGTAATTGGCAGCATGTATTTTGTAATTTTTTTCTTGGTAGTGAAAATTTTTATATACATTTTTTTTGTTTCTATACAGTGACTTAAAAAAAGAAAAATAAAATCAAATGGTAAAAAAAATGAAAACTGTGGCATGCACATGTTTCTGCCCCCTTTACTCTGGTAATGCTAAATAAAATTTATTGTATTTAGAAATCACATAATTAAGAAATAGAGTTCATCTGTGACATTAACAGAAATGTGCTGTTCACAGATACATATGTGCTTGCAGCATTACTAAATGCGAAAGAGTTCAATGCAAATGAATATTTCTGCCCATCAATCATAGTCAGCGCTACAAGTCTGCCAGTCATTGTGGGTGTAGGAGGTCCAGAAGCATTTTCATTAATTACAGCTGTCAGAATGAACTGCAGCACAAAACGTGCTTGTATTAGACCAAGGCGGTCCAGATTTATTTTTTCAGTAGATCTTTTTATGATAATAATTATATCTCTTCTCTTTTGAGAAACATTTGGACATTTACAGAGCATATTGATATTTCTCTTAATCCATGAATAGAAACCACAGGGCATCTGAAGTAAATGCATCAAACAAAGTTTGTGCAAAGCTTCACACTGTAATTATGCTAGTCTGACGCACTATATTATCCTGAATTTTAAACAAATGAGACACAACGTCATAGCCAAGAATACCCAGAGGATTCTGAAACAGAAACATCATCTGACTCTGACTCCGGGAACTTTGCCTCCACCTCTTATTCTCTTCAAAGAATGTCAGCTGATCTGACAAATCTGGTGTTTAGTATTGCTCTTAAAGTCTGAGGTGAGGCCACTGTGGAAAGAGATGACGATGCAGACCGAAATTCAGAAAATTCACCTCTAGTTGATGTATAACGCTGACTAGAGTAAGTTAACTTTTCTATAAACATTTTGACAACCTCTTTGGATGCTTTAGATTGACAGTTTCTAGGAGTTTGTTTCAACATCATCTCATAATGAGAAAAACCCTTGGCACTCAGTCCTGCGTGTATCTAATGTTGTATATTAGTACTGCTGAAGGACGTCTCTTAAATCACTTTGTTCCTCATGTCAGAGAGTGTGTTTACAATAGGCTAAGAAGTCTCTGAGTGGATTAGTGCAGCTGTCACAACTGTAGGCACCGGGAAGGGGGGAAAGATTAACATTATTGTCTTTGAAGAGTTTGATTTGAGTACAATCCAGGTAGATTACATTTGTTAGCTGTAGTTTCATATACACAATGTTTCTAATATTAAATGATGTCCAAGTCAAACAATTATATGTCTGCAAAGTTTCTCATTTTCGAACAGTGAAATAACTTGGCTTAAGGGAAGATCATGGTCACCCGAAACCACTTAAAGGCACGAAGATGTTCAACCTCATGTGTTCTGCCCTAGTATTGAGCTACGCAAGTGTGACTACTGTCAGAACGTACGTCATCAAAGTTTAGTAAATGCAGTGGTAAACAAAGAACAAAACCAGACCCAACTAAGCTTGCCTTCAAAGGGCTTGATAACATGTGAACTGGACCATGGATCAGCTAAAACTGGTGGCCTGGTCTGATGAAACTCTGGTTCAATGAAAAAAATCATTTTACTAAAAATAAGATACTAACAGTATCCTATGCCAGTTTTTTAACCAAACAAAAGGACAACATACATCTGTGTACAGACAATGAAACAGACAAATGGCATAAAGATAGAGAGCACATTGTTTCACAAACATTAACACATCCTGTTAACATTCACAAAGCTGATACAAAGATGCTCTGTGCTGCTTGGAGATTCATTTAAATGCATTATACCAGAGTAATCAGTACTGCCTATTGGGTAGACACAGTAGGGTTTGTAAAAGCATTTTTAGAGAAGCTTGATAAGGGATGCATGTGTGTCTTTATAGCGTGTGTTGAACAACCACAGAAGGACAAACTTTTATTTATACTGGTCTCAGCCAGCTGCTTCTTTGCAGATAAGACAAGTTATCCTTCTTTTTATGACCTTGAAGTAAGTGTTTCTTTTCAAAGGTTGTTCACAGTAGGGAATTGCCGCTGTTTGAAAAGACTTTGATTTAATCCATGTCTGTACTTTAAGCTCTTTATAAATCTGTTGTGACTAATACGATCTTATTGAATTAAAACAAACTTGTTTTAAAGTAGAAGATAAAGAGGATGATGGACCGATGAACAAAAGTCCACCTAAACAATCCTAAGATTTGCATGAGCTAAAAGAGGGCTCCAGATGGAAGTCATTGTATATGATTAAAAAAAAAAAGCCTATTGTTTGTTGTAGTGCAAATGTGGACATGTGCAGTCTTGCTGAGGTTTGGGGATCTCTTTAGACTGTAGAGACTTTCCCAGACTTTTCATGTGAGCTTTTGTCTGATTGCATTGCTCCTCTTCTTGTATACTGTGGAGTGAAAAAGTGTTTGGTCCATTACTTATTTCCTAATTTTTGATTGTTTCACTTCAGTGTTTCAGAACATCAAAACATATTAAATATTGTATCTTCAAATACAACACAAATAAACACAAAATACAGTGTTTAGATGGTATTGATTACTAAGGAAGAAAAAAAATCCAAACCTACATGGCTCTGTGTGAAAAAGTTAATCCCCTCTTAACCTAATAACTAGTTGTCAAGTTAAAACACATTCAAACCAAAGATTTTTCTGCCCATTTTTACAAAAGAGAACCATAGATTCTCGATTAAATCTAGCTCTGGACTTAAACTGGGACATTTTAACCCATGAATGTTCTTTCATGTAAACTATTATAAATGTATATGTTGGTATAGAAATATTTTCCTGCTGCAAGGTAATAATTTCAAGGACATGTTCACACTTTGCACATTAACAAAATATGAAGTCTCTTTGATTGTATCTCACTGCATACGATGCTGCTATCCGACACAGATTGCAGTTCCCAAGATGCTAAAGGTCACAAAAAGTGTGATCCCAACAAAATGTATTGATTTTTGTGGTTGTAACATGAGGAAAAAAAAAAAAAAAAAGCAGAGTGTGAAGACCTTTGCAAGGCAAAGAATATCTGCAAAGAATATTCTTTGCAGATATTCTTAGTATCTGCAAAGAAATGCCTGCTCCTGTAGAGTTTACCTATCAGCTTGCTTTGAAGATGCATCAACATCAAAGATTGTGCCGCCTTCTTACTGCCTGAAAGGTTACCAAACCCTTGGCCTTCCTTTCCACCACTTTTTCCAACTAATGACTGGCCTCATACTATTTCTGCCTGCCTTCTATTTCTCTTGCTCACTCTCCCTTCTCTGTGGGTTGGCAGCATACGGCTTATTCTCTGGAATTACAGGGCTGGTCTTCAATAGCAGGGTTGTTCCTTCTTTGCCCATCCAGCTTCTTCACTGGCTCAACCCTATCAAAGCCCCAGAAACCGCACATCCTGCTACATCCTCTTTTTGTGGTACAGTTATGGATGTTTAGCAACATAAGAAGGGAAGCACATGAACGATGTGGATGACGCTATTCTTAGCCGCTTAGAGGATACATGGAAATCAAGAAGGAACTCCGGTTTTCATTCTAGGTCGTTTATTCCTCCTATTTTCCTTCTTATTTGCACATTGCAGAAAAGTGATCCCAAGCTATTTAACACTGACATACTGTCTGTTCTATAAAATGTTGTGTGTGCATTTGAAACAATTAAGGCCAGTAGTTTAACATTTTAACTTTCTAAATTACCATGGGGGAGTTCTAGGATTTAGAGCATAATTCAGTGTAAAGGTCTTTTGCAAGCCAGTTAATTTTTTAAAATTCTGCTGGTTCTGCCAGTAGATTCAGTTTAGTTTTGTGCTGTCATAGCTTAGGTACACTAACCTAACAGATATTAGATAAACCACTGAATAGGTTCCCATGACAAATTCATGTACTTGTGAATAAGTTATAAAGGCTTCTGTGACTTTGGGAGCCGCAGGATTCTCTCTGTAAATTTAGCTATTTATCACAGAAAGGAGGATGTCTAACCTTGGTTGGGTTTTGTGTGCTGTACCTTTAAGCAAACACCAAAAATGTTGGAGATGCAGGAAAAAAAAATCTAAAATGAGATTTTCCCTTCTACACAGTTCAAGGGCCTTTCAGCCAAGTAGATATGTTTACAGAGAAGATGTAGCAGACCCCCAAAGGCCTCTGCTGTTACATGATGTCATGAAAGGTAGGGGGTTTCCAAGCCTGCTAGACTATCTAATATGCAGTTCAGAGAAGCCGCCTAATATGTGTTTTGTTCTGGTTGTTGTTTTAAATCAAATTGAAGCAAATCCCAACTTGGAATATAATCACCTTGATTTCCACATCTTTGTTTGAGTTTCTGTGAATCCCCTAATTTCAAACCATCTCTGTAATAACATTCATTCCAGGCACTTAACCTGACTCTCTTTTAGCCCTCCCTCTTGGTGCCATAGGAAGTATTTAATATACCACATAGTCTTCTTGCTAGTATTTGTTGTCATTAAGTTTTAAATGAAGAATATTTGTGTATGGAGATGAAAGTGAAAAATAGCCCCTGTGTTTGTTTTGCCTGCTTTTGCTTCCTTTTCAATCTTTTTGAATCGCTTAGGCTGCATTATGTCTACTCTTACTCTCGGCTGAGCTTTCTGTATGAAAGCTGCATGTTCATGGTTTTAAACTCTTGTTTTCTTTGACGTGCATGTCAGGTTGGGTGCATCTTGGCTAAAAAGACTTAAGTCAGTTACAGTATATGCATGTGTGTTCGTGGTAGTTTAGTGGGGGGTTTTTTTACCCTGGTGATCCACCTTAAGACTGTCCAGATTTAACACTCCCTCTGTCCTTTTGAACTTTGACACGATGAATATTTTCTTTGGCAGGTCTAAAACTTCATGCCTGCTGAAATGGTACAATGTATTCACTTCTGCTGAATAATACAATCCTCAAGGGCAAAATGCTTTATTTGTCTAGTAAAATACAGTATTTTTTTTTTCAAATAATTGTGGAGTCCATAGGAGTGCGGTGAATTAATCTCAAACTTAAGAAACAAGTTTGGGATGATTTAAAATGACAAAGCAGCCATCAGACTCAAACACTGTTGACTTTATCTCCTGAAGTACTCATCCCCTTGAAAAAAGGAATAGTTTCTTAAAGCTGCAGTTGTTAACTTATATAAAAATAAGTTTTTTTTATATTTGTTAAAACCGTCACTGCATTCTGACAGTAAAACAGATCATCTGTGAAAAGATCGAGCTTCTCTACCTCCTCCATGTGGTTCTATTGCCATGTGCAGAAATACATTGCTTCTGGTCAAAAACAACCAATCAAGAGACAGGAGGAAGGTCTTAGCACTGTCAATCATGATGGTGTACGCGCTGCTCAATTCCCAGCGTAGTAAATATGACCACTGATGATCCTGTAATGTTAAATAGTTTTTCCCCCTTTAGCACAACTGAAGCAAACCAGAAATCCTGAACTGGTACATTCTTTGTAAATAACTGATTCATTTTATACTGTCAGGACATAGTGACAGTTTTAAATAAATGTGTAAAAAATCTATATCTTTCAAAGGTCACCTACTGCAGCTGTAAAAGAAACCCCTTATTGCCACATGTCACAGATTCATCTTTCATAGTTCGCATTAGTCAACTCTCTGCCAAGGATGTTACAGGTTAACTTTGCTTGACTGCAAGTAAATATCCCAACAGATGAAAGCTTGTGTGCATCTCTTCCTGATGTTTCTCATGCTACACTCCTCTTTTGCTCTGCAGCCACATGGTATTCATGGTATTGTTACCCCAAACAAGCATCCCAACTTTAAAAGCTGCAGGCATGCCTGGCCAAGTTTGTTGCTTGGGGTTAGTTTAGATGAGAGCAAGTCACCGCTTTGACATAGGAGCTTTATACCCTTTATCTCTCACATCACTAATATCCCCAAACATAAGCACAAAGGCATATCTGATGCAAGGTGGGGTATCGTTTTTCATTTGCAGTGGCAAAAATAGTTAGAACCTGTCATTATTCTGTGCTGTAATCTTTTCAATTTTGCCAGATTGCGGCACTTTGCCCAAACTGCCTTTCAGTTTAAGGATTAACTTTGTGTCACAAGTGTGAGACCAGCGCTGGTCCATTTAGGGCAGCAGACAGAGCAGCTGGGAATGCTTTGGAGATGAATGGTAAAAGTGGGCGAGGACTGGTCGAGAGGCTGAAAGGGATCAATGTATTTCTCTCAGATTCCTTCCTCTCTGATGTTGAGACACAGTTATGCTTGTACTGAAATATTTTTGCACTCTTAAAGCTGCAGTATGTATCTTTCATAAAAAATTTATTGGTTAAAATTATCACTATGTTGTGACAGTATACTGTGAGACATATAATCTGTGAAAAAATCTAGCTACTCGGCCTTCATCCAGTCCTCCAAGTACTATCGACAGAAAGACCTGTATTTTTACAGGAAGTAAAAACCAAAAAAGTGCCTCTCGACAATGATAGACTTTTATCAGTGAACAATAATAACCTAAAAGTTGGCTAAATCGAAACCAAAGCTATAGAACTTGGTTTAGTGTTCTTTACTATCACTCTATGATGTCTGCTCTGTATAGTAAACATCACAAATCACAGTGACATTTATTTTATACTACATTATCCATTTCCAACAGCAAAAAAAATACTCAACACAAAGCAGACATTAAACCACATAAATCTTTGCTGGTTCTGTTAGATGTCCCATAACAACAGATTGGTGTCCAAATCAAACAAGATGCCTCAACGTTAACCTGCAGCTGAACAAACAGCTCTGACTCTAAAATGTGCTTTTATCCCCTAACAATAAGATTCTAATTCTGTTATTTGGTTTGGATCAACATGCTGGTCCTTACCAACCACCATAAACTCTGCCGTGATTGATCCCTCTCTCCTGCTTGCTTTGGGCTTCTTATCTGTGGGGGCGTTGCTTTAGCTGCTGTGGCTTTTGGCTCATAAGCAGTTTAGAAGAGCTCAGTCTAATTGGCAGGGATTATTAGATTTCACTTATTGAAATTGCATTATTAAATATAACCTTGTAGAGTGGAAGTGACAAAGATTTAGGGGTTCATTTTGGACTGCTACAAACCTAATGTAACATCCCTCAATTGGAAATGTGACTCGTATCTCAACTGCTGTTGTATTTGCTATTTGAGTTTTACAGATTTATGCTTTGACATTTGTTTATTAGGCCTATGCATGGATTGGTAATAAAAATATCATTTTTTGTTGCTTGTTTTAATCATATTTGCTGTGAAGGAAGGATGTTTTGTTTAGCAAATTGATATAAGTAGGAAGAGTATTTAAGAATAAGCCTTACTTTGCATTGTGTAACTTTTGATTCAGTTTGAAGAGTAAGAGTAATAGGGTCAGGCCTTTTTTTCCAGCAGTCATCCTCTGGATAATAGTAGTCTGCAGTGCTTGTGTTGGAAGCCTCTTTGTGGTTTTGGAAGCCGCGAGCATGTCAGTCAGATGCTGTAATGGAGAACACTTTGCCAGATCTGTAATATTTTGAGATAAAGCCCATTCTCAATGTTTGTAGGATTCTGTTTGTAATTTGGCATTTTGGCAGATCTTACTTTACTACTGCACAGATCCACACTGCTGTTAAAGTCGTAACTGTAATCTCCATTGACTGTATACTCATTGCAAAGGTCTAATTACCTCTAAGTTGATTGTGCAGACATTCTGGGTCATACGTTTTTTTTGACCTCACGATGACGAGTCACATTGTCAAATAAAACTTTTGAAGGTACGTCAGCACACATGATGGTACTTTAAATGACATGTCCACCCAAACCATTAAGGAGAGAAGTAACCAGAGAATCTGCTGGAAGGCCAGCTATTATGTACGCTGTATATATCTGGCCTTATTGAAAGAGAAATGTGAAAAAACTCAAGAAGCACCATATGACAGTGGGACCCAGTTCATCATTTACCAGACATTAGCCTTCCTTTTAGCAGTGAAATCTTTCTGCCATGTGATCAAGCTGCTGATGTAATCGAAAGCTTTTCCTCCATCAGCACACAGCAGCTATTTCGTAATTACCTCTGTTGCTATTTATCCTGTCTAGTATCCAGCCTCCAGCAGAGGCAAATAAAACTCCCCTGGTCCCAAGTCATAGATCTGGAGCAGATGGTGAGGCCGACAACCCTCTTGTAGCTTCATTCTCCGGGCCTTTGCTGCTATTTCAGGTGCTGACGAGGAGGTACGCATGTGTAAATACAGTGCTGGGACTGATGTTATATGATATGTTCTGTAAGTTGAAATGGCAACTAACTAGTCTGAGAGCAGAGGTTCCCAACCTCTTTTACTTTGTTACCCTCCACCACCACCACCAAAGCAATGCTCAGGTCACTCTTGAATGCATTCAGACAGGATAATTCAAGCTTGTGCACTTATATGCAGCAACAACAAAAGCAAATATCCTTGAAGTAAGCAGTTTTTTTATTGCTGAACTCAGTTGAAGTTTTAAATTTTACCCAATTGCAACCGTTTGGCTGTATTTGGACATATTCAATTCACCAGTTAAACGCTGTGAAGCTTACTGGAAATCTCTGCGAAGAAAGACATGCCACGGTGAACGAGTTGGCTGTTAGTGTTGATTCAATATTTGGAAGCTTGACCAACACGGACTGAACGGCTTTGTTGATTTCCTCCGCTGCTGTTGCTAAAACTACTGGCTACAACTCTAAAACAGTGCAAAACATTTATGTCATTGTTCACAGCGTCTCTTTCTGTCCACTGATTTGAACAAGTTGATTTCTAAACCAGGGGAATGAAGGTCAATGGGAGGAATCTCAGGCAAAGCGCTGAAGGGAGATTAGAATCGACCAAAGGAAAAAAAAAAAAAAAACATTTTTCAGATCCCATGTTGGGAACCAGTAGTTTAGATAAATGAATTGTTGCATGTAACAACTGATGGATACATACAGCAACAGACAGATTGCCTCTCTGTTAAGTTAAATATATTCGGGTTCAAGGGCTGAGAAAAAGTTATTTGTTACTCTCTGACATCAGGCGAGTTGTTTTTACAGCGGTGTGGTTTTTCACTCACAATGGGTCAGTACCCATCCTGCTTACTAAGCATTTTTGGTGACAATAGAACGGATCTGTCTGGCAAATCTGAGTTGCAACTTTGTGGATTTTTATTTCCGCGAATGGTCGTGTTGGAAGCACATTCTCTACTGGAGTTCTTGGACGGTATCCAATAGAAAAAAAATATTTTCAAGAAAAATGACATCATTTTGCTCTCATTGACTCCATGTTTTTGTAATTAAGATGGTTTGTTTGAAATGGCTTTAGACTGTGCCTTACTTCTGGTGTCCCAATGTGTGAATGCAACTATAAAAACTAATCCAATTGTGAAGATTGCTTGTTTCAAAGCAAAGAAATAGAATGCAGTATACTCGAACACCCTCCTATAAACCCCTACAGTATTGAGGCCTGCACATGTGTTTGCCATACATACTGCCTCAGAATGGCAGGAATGCAGCCTCTAATAGTAGAGTAAAACATACAAGGACAGGCAGATTATTTTAGGTTTGGTAAAAATGCCTTGTGGTTTGATTTTTAAATTCATTAAAGGGCATGTGCATCAGATCCAGTTCATTCTGTTAGATTTGTAAGAAACCTGTCTGACATTGCTCTTAGCAAGGGGCTCATATAACGCCTCACTTTGATCAAAGGGAGATGCTCGACGGGTCTCAAACTCCAAAGGAAGTTTCACTTGAGATATTTGCCTGTGGGATTAAATGATTCTCTCTCTTTCTTATATAAACCCGTCAGATCAGAATTTCAGTTCATGCTTACCATGACATGGATAAATATGACAAAGTTTTGCAACTTTTTGGGGGAGAAACTGCTTGTCAGTATGAACAGAGGTTTCTTTTTAAATTGTTCTTGATTTAGTAAAGAATGAAGAGCATCTCTCTGCCACTTAACAATGGATAACATTTGTTCTTATGAATTTGCAGGGTTCTTTCCATTGTTTTTTGGGGTTTTTTTTTTTAGCTAACTTTAAAAATATAAATTTCCAGTTTGTTTCAAACTTCTGTAAAGAGTTGGCTAACTACTGGCTTAACCATTTATCATCGGCCTTGATGAGGTTATGCTTAAAGATCCTCATCAAGACTGATGATTTTGGATGATTTTTCAAAATCTGCTTTTCGGCATTTATAATTTTGGTATATTTTTATATCATGTATAACATATTTTCTTGTGTAATTTTGTGTGTGGGGGTCTTGCCTAATTTTCTTGAATGGCTCATTAAAGATTTAGTATCTGTTTTGATAAAGCCTCATAAATGCCAGCTAATATTTTTGTAATAAAACTATGCATGAAAGAAATGTGATTGAAATGGACAGCAAACAATATAAAATGTAAGTTATTGTGCAAGTGATTGGTAAATCACTTTAAAATTCTAAATCTAATTAATTACAAATGACAAAATATTTCCTTTTTTTCCATTTGGTTGGTCAGCATATGGAAAAAAGCAAACATCAGCTAGATGTTGATTAAAGACTAGCTTTTTTTTTTTATTGTAGTCACAGTGTTAAATAGTTTGGCAATAAAACATCATTTGCAATTCACATTGTGTTGTTGACATGGCCAGGCTTGTATTTTCCCATGATAGGTGGTTTCTTTCTAACCTTCATTTACTGATATGTCAGCTACGCCTCCCACTGGCAATGTTTGAGTTGGAAAATGAGTGATTTAATGAGTTTTCCTGTTCAGTCATGAGTGTAATTGTGTCAAATGATCCGATAGTCTTCTTTGTATCTGTGCCATGAAACTTTATTTTCATTCTCCGCTTTCTCTTTGGATATTACAGGAGGCTCACAAGTCCAAGTGCACATACATTTGAACCTCTCAACTTTTTTTTTTTTACTTTAAAAAGCTTCAGATTATTTTTCAGTGATAATCTAACATGATGAAGACTTAGATTAACCTCTGTTCAACTTTTACCTATTTGAACTTTTAGGTTATGTATATTATGTGTCAAGGAAATATAATATTCCTTAAGCTGTGCCCTGAAACCTTTGGTATTCTTTGACCCTGTTGCTGTTTTTTTTAACGCTATTCAGATAAAAACACATGCAATTATCATCATAATTGCATGAAACACAAAATATTCCTTGACGTAAAACATATGTGACAAATTACCTGCTTTCATCAGTAACCACTTGGCTCTAAATTATCTCATCTGTTTTGACTGCAAAAGACATCTGAGTGAAACATTTTTTTCTATCCGAAGAAATGAATTACTCAAGGCCTGGGCATGCAGAGGCAACAATGTGTCTGTTTGGATCCCAGTTTACCTGTTAAACAGGAAAGCTCTTTGTATTATTCCCTAGGAAACAAAGAACTTAGATGCTATTTTTTAAGCACACAGAGCTGGTTGAGATGTGACCTGCCCCTCTGTTTTTTAAAGTGGATATTGTGGATTGATGTGATGGCTGCAAAAACAACAGCATTTGTAGTTTTTTAAACTCCCCATGATGAGAAACAGGAAAAATTGATTGCGTTTGTTACAGGAGTTGTAGCTTTAATGAAACACCTGGGACTAGTTTTGTCCTCCGTGCCAGCCTCTTTAAAAGCTTTAAAGAGACTCATAACAGAGGCATAATAGCCTGTTTGACCCATTCACTCATACTTCCATGTGTAACTACTGCATGTAAATTAATGGGAATGCAGATCATTTGTCCTCATCCTCAGTGCTGACGCAGACAGTTGTATAGTAATATTTTGCAAAGCTAAATTGCAAAGCTTCATTATTATTTTTATGAATTCAAACATTTGGAACTGTTTGGAACATTTATGACAAGTTAAGATCCACTTAGGACTGTTGTGTATATAAAATACTCATGTTTCTGCTTTCCTTAGATAATTTTACTATCCTGTTCCTCATGTACGTCTCACCTTTGTATGTTTTCAGAGATTAGGACCCAGCTGGTGGAGCAGCAGAAATGCCTCGACCAGCAGACGGAAATGCGGGTGCAGCTGCTGCAGGACCTTCAGGACTTCTTCAGAAAGAAAGCAGAAATTGAAATGGAATACTCCAGAAACCTGGAAAAACTGGCTGAGCGCTTCATGGCGAAGACTCGCAGCACCAAGGACCACCAGCAGTACAAGTAAGTAGATGCTAATTTCCTGATGGTTTTTGTTCATGATTGCTTTCTGTTAAAAGGATGAAAGAAAAACCATATTGCAGTTTTTTAATAGTTTTTCCCTAGTTATCATTAAGGATAGCTACTAAAGCTTTTTTGGTAAGCGCACCGTATTCACTCTTGAATTGTATATATTTTTGTCACTTATATTGTATGTTAATAACATAAGAGAAAGCCACTAAGTACATGTAATTGAATCTCTATATTTTTAACAAATCACTTTCTTTTTAAACAGTAAGTTTATTGTAGTACTGTTCAGTAGAATTAATTGTAATAATGTTATTTACAACAATTATGGCTCTTTCCATTTATAAACATTGAATAAATATTTCCTAAATTAACTATTTATAGACTAAAAACAAGTTTAATAAAGCAAATTGTAGTTGACTAATTAGTCAAGCTAGCCAGCAATTATACAAGTTACATTTCAATGAAGGACACAACAGAACAGAAATTTTACCTGATTGTAAAAGCTGTGGGAATTGAACATTTCTTCAGATTTTCTCCTCTCATTAATTTGTACTCAAGGTACCGTTTGGTTTTCTTTTTGTAACTTTCTTCGGTCCTCGCTACATTACCATGGTGAATTGATCTTCTTATGCAAAAAGCAGACAAATTGTTTAATCTAGTGCAATGAAATGAAGTAAAATCCACGCTGTCTCTACATAACCCCCACTCTCCATCTGAAGCCTGGATTACTTTAGCAGCTGGGTGTACACCCATGTGTAATACTTGCATGGAGACTCTATTATGGGATTCTGAGGTTACTTCATTGTACAGTCTGGTCATTTTGTCCACAGGGTCCACATTTGGCTTTGAGCACATTTCTAGCGTAAATATATGACATTTAGGAAAGAAAAAAAAATCCTTCCTGCAAGTTTTAAATCATCACAATTTTTTGTGCTCACATAAACAAACGCACAGTGTGGCCATGATGTTCCCAGGGATCGCTTTGATTGGGCACATTTCCTTGTGTGTGAAAAAGGGTGTTTTTGTTTTCATTTTTCTGTAGCCTCAAGAACCCCAAGCCAGTTTTTACATGGTTTGTTATGGTAAAGCAGCAAAATATGAAAACAGAATTTAAAAAAGGAAGCTAAATCTGGACCTTAGTCTAGACAAGCTGCATTTAAAAGGGAGGTTGCTGCACTTTAACTAAACTCATCTTAAGATGTTGCTTTTTTTCTATAAAACTGCAGAGGCTTTAATTGTTTGTGTCAAACAATTAAAGCAATAGTATGAGTATATTTTCTAAATATACTCATACTATTGCTGAGTATATTTAGACAATATTAGGAATGTGTCTATTCTAACTTTGGGCCTCCTCCCTTGAGTATTTGTTTAAACGGCACCTAGGTAACAAGGTGAGATACAGGTGGAGGTTGACGCTGTGCCTCACATAGGCTCTCCCAATAAACCATTTTGATGATGTAGCTATATAAACATCATCTCACAGTGTTCTCCTAATGGCCTGTAAGAATCATTGCTTGGGTTTATTTTTGTGTCCAATGACACTAAATCTAGGTTTTTGCTGTTGGAAGACAAAAATGTACTTATGTTGTTACAAGGAGCTAAAACAGCATCTTTCTCACACGGCTGTGGGCTCAGAAAAACATTTTCACACAGTTGGAGTTCAGTCCTCCATCCTCCTCAGGAGTGAAATGAAGGTTGTGAATGTCAGAAATCACAGGCTTGGTGACATTCGGGGGTTATGGCAATGACTCACTGCTGCAGAGGAATTCAGTGTGGTTCTGGAGGAGCTCTTTTCTCTTCTGCACTGCCATGAAACCTGATAAAAATGGGAGTAAAGCAGAAGTTAAGTTATGGAAAAGACACGGTTCTGTTCACTTAAAAAAAAACAAAAAAAAAAACTAGCAAGATCTTTTGGGATACGTCTTTTCCACCGTTGCTCATCTAGGTTAAATGTTTTCTGGATTTTTCTTTGTAAAACAGGAGCATCTTGGAATATTGCAGTGATTATTGTGACACAAATGTGTACAATATTGCAATTGCAAAATACTGCTAGGATACAGTATTTTTATTTTATTTTTTTGGCTTATGGATTTTAAATGCCTTACATTTACATTCTGCTTGGGAATTATATATTTCATTTGTTGGCTGGACTTTCACTGTTCTCCCTCATCCGTGTATTCTTAAAAATCTGATAAGAGGATGTGCGTTATGTTGGGGTAAATTTAGGGGCAGATATAAGAGAAAAAATATTTAAACATAACTATTAGTAATCAACTTGCATTAGGGAACTGCACAGATAACATCAAGTTCAGTAAATGAAAGCTAACACACTCGATTTGAAAAATGTCTAAAGCTTTGAGCTTCCTAGATGTCAGATGATGCAGTGAAATAGCAGCAGTCTTTCATTAAAATGAACCATTGCTTATGTGTCAAAGATGTTTAGGGAAAACCCTTTAATGCAGCTAGTCCTTTCCAATAGAGACATAAAACAGCAGGGCAGCATCAGAGTTCCCATGCACACGGCAAGAATCTGTTGGAAAGTCTTGCATTTGTTCTTGTGTGGCTATTTGTGGAATAAACACATAAAAACACATCCATCTCTTAGAGCCTGTGGGCATGCTTTCATAACCTTAACCATTACAACTGAAAGCCATGAAGAAACTCTGCTGCTAATCCATAAACCAATTATTGAAAATAATTCACTTTAACCTTAAATCAAGGTTTTGACATAAAAAAATATCTATCTGTTCATCTGGTGACCAGAATTTCAAACCTTTAATGCAGCTTGTCCCTTCCAGTAGAGACATAAAACAGCAGAGCAACATCAGAGATCCCTGATGTTGCTTTCCAACAGCAAGAATCTGTTGGAAAGTCTTGCATTTGTTCTTGTGTGGCTATTTGTGGAATAAACACATAAAAACACGTCCATCTCTTAGAGCCTGTGGGCATGCTTTCATAACCTTAACCATTACAACTGAATGCCATGAAGAAACTCTGCTGCTAATTCAAAAACCAATTATTGAAAATAAATCACTTTAACCTTAAACCTAGGTCTTGACATAAAAAAAAAATCTATCTGTTCATCTGGTGACCAGAATTTCACCTCTACTAGAAAATGAGGTCTCCATATGTGTGTGCAGTTAGGTTTTGCTTTGTAGTATTTTAATACAAAGAAGCAGACACACACACATAACATCATGACTAAAAGAAAGTAAACCCTCTATCAATTTAAGCATTTTGGACAAAATTACTTATTCTCACTGCTTCAGTTCATTTAATTTTAATTTCTTTACTGCCATCCTGCAGAACTGACACATTATCTCAATCAGTATCTCAATCCTGCTAAAATCTGGACTTTAACTGGACCATCACAACAATTAGATTTTTTTGTTCACTCATTCTGTTTATATATATATATATATATATATATATATATATATATATATATACATTATGAGTGAACAAAAAAAATCTAATTGTTGTGATGGTCCAGTTAAAGTCCAGATTTCAACAGGATTGAGATGCAGTTAGGTTTTGCTAACCTAACTGCAAAACCTAATATATATATATATGTAATATGCTGTATTGTTCAGGCTTAATAGCTCAGTTTCAGCCAATCTTTGACTCTGGGATAGGAGGCCTCACAGATTCAGATTTATTCGTGTCCCAAATGGGAAATTGATTTTATAGCAAGTATAAAAACTAAAAAGCAAAGTATCAAAAAATAAAAACAATAAAACATGCCAAAAAGGACATCAAATACAAATAAACTCCTAATGGGAAGAGTACAGCAGTGTATTTCATTGTTGACCGATAATTGCTATGAACACTAACAATCAGGTACGAGTCCTTCTACCTCATCCTGCATTAAAAAGAGAAATTGCTGTTGGAACAAAAGAGTGCGACACACGTGACTCTGAAAACCTTTGACTTACATTTTCACTCAACTTCAACAGGCTTAAGTAGTTAAATGAAAAATCTGAAGAATGTGGCACTTTTTGTGTCTGATTGCTGAAGTAGTTGATAGCCCTGCTACTCCATCTACAAAACAAGCCCAAGTCATCGCCGCTCCACCACTTTGCTTGAATGTCAGGTTGAGGTTTTAAACTGTTCTGTATTCTCCAAAAAAAAAAAAAAAGAAACAACTCTATTTTTTTGTCCAATCTGCCTGAACCACATTCAGGCAGATTGCAGAAAAGAGCTGCACAGGATTAAAAAAAAGTGTCATTTGAGATTATGTTAGGAAAGATATGAGACGCTTTAAAAAATATATTTAAATAGTTTTAACGTCTATCTGCTTTAATTTACATGCTAACATAAACCCAAGACAGTGAGTGTTATATTTTCATCTACTTTGAAAACTTGTAGATCATATCTAACTCAACAACATTGAAAAAGACGCAGCTGCTAAAACCCCCCAGTTGTCATTTTTCATTGATACTAATAGAACATCAAACCTTTTGACTGCATAAAACAACAAGCATTGCTGAATGTTTTACTGGCACAGCGAGCTTGAAAGCATAGTAGTTACATTGTTACCAGATATTTATCGCAGAGCAAGGAGCTTTTTGTGATATTGATATTGTGTCCATTTGTATTTGTGATAAGGATAACGTTTCTTTTTGCATACAGTGCAGTCCTATTGAGGATGTCCTTCCTTCCTGGCATTGTGTTAACACACATGATCCACATCAGCTAACTATCAAGTGTGTTTGCGCTGCAGCAACGTCACTGCTAGTTTTCCTTTGAGTCCTGCTGCAACTCAGCTAAAAGGTTGTGCTTATTTTCTCCATGAACAAATTTTTCATGTTAATTTGAGTTTGAGATAGAATGTATACACATGTTGTTTCTTTACACTGCGTCTTTCATTTACTATGCAAATGCAAACATCAAGATGTTGTGTCAAACAAAGCAAACTGTCTTAATATTGTGACTAAATCTCTAGCTGGATGTTCTGAGAATGTTATTGTTACCCTATTTTCACCTTTGGTTAAGTCACTTTGTCCCTAAAGAAACAGGATGAAACATGCTGTGTCATCTATAATGCCTTACATCATTCTGCGGGTTTGTGTGACATGGGACAGAAAAATATTGCCCTGTCCTAATTAGATCAAAACTCAAATCAGTTTTGTTGGTTCAGCCCTACAGATGCATGGATGATCCATAAAAAATAACTTCTGTGCTTCTACTTAGTAGATACACGGTTGCTGGTTGTTTTTTTTATTATCATATTTTAGAGTGAAACATTCAGTGTGTTTGTTGTGAGCAAACTCGCTGAATGCTTCAGAGGTTGCTTAGTTTATTAATGTTTATTAATGAAAGATTTTTAGATTGAAAGATTTTCAGTCTAAACATGAAATGAAAGATTTTCAAGACTTTCTATTTTTCCTTCATTGTTGATGAAAAGCTCATGTTTCAGGAAACTGCACACTAAACTGGTAATTATCTCTCCTTGCCAGCATCATTGACTGTATGAGAGTGCAGTAAGTACGTTGACATTGACCCACTTACCCATGGATTTGCACAGCATAAATGAATAAAACAAACACATTTACATTTTAAGAGAGAAGACGTTGCTAATGAGACCTCTGTTTTATCTGACTCTTTCTTTTCCCCCGCCTCTTCTGGACAGCAGTTTGAGCTAGCTGGGAGCCTGACTATCATTTAGGAATCTGTCTGACCCAGTTCCTGCCCTGGCTGAGAGGGAAATGATGACAGTGAGAGATTTTCCTGCCATTATGTGGGGTTAGTTAGCAGCTCTCAGAGAGTGTTCTGTCATAGCAGTCTGTGAACAGTGAAGCTCATTACTTCTTACTCTTTTTGTCACACGTTTAAAGTTTTCGTCTCTTAAGTACTCACAGAACTGCTTGCACTAAAAAAAAAGGAAGACCAATTTCCTAATGTGTAATTGTTTAAACTCTTTATTTGTAGTGAAAGTCATATTCTCAAGTATTCAGGATTATTTCTGAATAATCCTGAATACACATAGTAAAACATTCAAAGAACAGAGAGAGTTCATTCAGATGTTTTGTATCCATTTTGGTTCCAGTTGTGTTTAGGGTAGCTGTTCTGCTGGACACCAGATATCTGCCCACATTAGTTCTTTTGTGACCGGTGTTAGATTTCTTCCAGTGTTGTTCATCACTATTCTTATCAACTCTGAATGACTTCCATCTCTCTGCTTACGGGGGCAGTGTTATGTGTTTTCCAGGCACACAGTGCCATTTTATAGCACAGTCAATTAACACTGTTAACTTTAGTCAGATAAAAATGCTATATAAATATATAATATGACTTAAAAGAAATTTAACTTTGTAATTTAATGCCTGAAGTGGAAATTTAAAAACTTATGCTCTTTCTGAAATATGGTCTCCCTGATTCAACTTCTTCACTACATTTTCTAGCAAACCTTTGAAAAGCTGAGATTAAATCACCAACAGTTTTGAGTCTATTCACTAATTAAGCAACTTTCCAAGGTTCCACTCGAGTCTATTCAGGGGTATCAGAGTAATGGGAGCTACATATTCATGTACAGTTTTCAGATTTTCACAGTGCAGGAACAGAGTTTTTGCTTTTCTTGATGCCTGGTGAGCCCGACAGTAATGCATGTCAGGTTTTTCTAATTATTTTTTTGTCCACAGACCTTATCTTTGTCTGGAAACGGACTGGTTTCAGATGGTTTTCATATGTGCCTCTGCCTTTATCAAATTCAGTTTCTTCCTGTTTGTGCATCGCATTAGAGAACGCTTCAGCTGGTTGGAATGCTGGTATCAGGGACTCATTTGATTAGTTTTTGCTGTTCCAACTGATGTGTTGCCATCATTGAAGGCCAGTTCAGGGCTGGGTCAGTTGCAGAGGACACATTTTCACCTGTTGTGCTGACAAGTGCAGCTTGTCAGCACAAACTGACTTTGTGACGGGGGAGCAGAGGCGAGTCTCCATATGGTTCCTCCATGACTTGACCTAAGACCTGGACCTTTAAACCTCCCCCAAATTGCACATGTACATTGACAGTCACAATTACTCATATTGTGCTGGATTTTTGCATGCTGGAGGAATGTTACAGATTAACCCGAAGGAAGTCTGCCTGCAGGCCGGTGCTTATACAGGGCCCCACTTGCGGCGGTCTGGACAATGTCCTACTGTTAGCCTGGAAGCAGCCAGCACACGACGCAGGAAATGGCTCTCTGGCTGCTATATTTTGTATTGCTCTTTTTATTCTTTATCTCTTTAGTGCAACTTTTCTTTTCCTCAAGCTGACCAGATTTGTTCACAATTTAACGTTTTGGCATGGGATAAATGAAATCTGTGGTTTTCGACTCTTTTAAAATAATAAACTCTTCATTTGTAGAATAATGATCTGCACGAACTGTTCCAGTCTGGTTTTAGAGTATGTCCTCTAAAAATGAGATAAAGGTAAGTATTAGCTTAACCTGTGCCACAGTGTGCGAAGAGTCATACATAAAAAACCAACGTTGGCACAAATTACTTATTCATGGTGTTGTTCATGATCTTAGACTTGAAGCTGCTCCTTTGGACAATGTTTGGACAACAATATAACAGCTTTTTATTGTTGACCACCAACATTATCATATATTAATGAGACTCAATAAACCCACAAATATAAACCATAGTCTGGACAATGCCTTGGCTTTCTGAAATCATTTTGGGAATCTTTTCATGATCCGGTATTTTCAGCCACTTTCTGTGGATTCAGAGGAAATATTTAAATTTAACCAAGATACTATAGACTACTGACTTTAACAGAAAAATCCTAAATGTCTAAATGTAACCTATGTGAATGTTTTAGGTCTGTGGGACACCTTGATGGTAAGAAGTTATCTTGACTCAGAGTAATATCTGGAGATCTACTTCAGAAATATAACTCAGAAGATATTTTCAACTTTACTGCTTAGGTCAGAGCAATGGGCTACATGTAATGCATACTAAAGGATCTTAATAAATGTTTCTGCTTATTAAAAAGACTGTCCTTGTATTCTGTTTAAGTTAGTTTTGAAGACTGGTGCTGAAACCAGCAAACAGAGAAATGTCCAAATTCAGTGACCGTAAGCATGAACGGGTGAACCATTTTGAGTCCCTCTATTGACGGAGTTAGGTCAGTCATGATCTATGGACTTCATTACACCCTTTAATAAACCATTTACCCTTCCAAGTCTCCTAAAGATGAAGATCCACTCTTCTTGCTCTTATTTTCCTCATTAACAGATAGAAAATAAACAACCTTATTGGATTTTCTCTTCCTGGTGTTTGATTGTTTCTTCTGGTTTCTTTAGAAAAGATCAGAATCTGCTGTCACCAGTCAACTGTTGGTACCTGCTGCTGAACCAGGTCAGGAGAGAGAGTAAAGACCATGCAACACTGAGTGACATCTACCTCAATAATGTTATCATGAGGTTCATGCAAATCAGCGAGGACTCCACGCGGCTACTGAAAAAGGTGAGGATGGACAGATTACTTGGCTAATCAGCTAATGACCTGACCTATATTTCTTTTGTGGATGCCTACCTGTCATTTATCTATATTTGTTCAAAATTGAGTTGTTTAGGTCAGAGACTGACAGAAAATGGGTTTTATCATGTAGAATTAAGGTCACTACCTTGTTTTAGAAGGTGACCTTTCCCCCTCACGCTCTAGAATTTGCTTATAATTAATCTAATAATTTCCTCTGTGTTTCAGCTAAATGTTTCCTAAGCCTAAAGCAAGACAGATATGTCCCTTTAATTGACAGCTAAAATTAAGACAGATTATCTGACTCCAACAAATTTGCAGAGACTGTCATGAGAAACCTGAACCTTATTCATTTTTGGGCACTGTGCAAATAACAGCAAATTTCTTTTCTGTCATGTGTATTGTATTCAACACAAAATTGGTTTCATTCTTTAATGTAAATTTCAAATTCAAGTAGAATGTGACTGAAAAAATATACTTTAAGAAAATTTCCATGCTTATACAGTATTTAACCTAAACCTGAGGGGTCAAATGTGACTTTTTCTTTTTGAATTTTAAAAGCAGTTTAACGCAACTAAACGCATTCCAGATTTTTCCACAGCGGTCAGGTCAGCATTTTGTATAAACAGTCTCTAATTATAAATTAACCCATTCACTTAGAAGCTGGCCTATTTACAGTAGTTGTATGATATGCAGAAAGTTATATTCATCTTTGCCTCTGATGGCATGATGCTCCATTGAGCCGCTGTGGTTTGTTTTCTGAATTAGAGTAATGGCGTTGAACTTTGGGCACCGCAGCTTCAAATCAGTGTACGTTCACTCTTTCATGACTTTCTGGTCAAAACCAAGCCGCTGCCTTTTTTTTCACCACAAAGATGACAACTCCCTAACAGATTATGAGCTCCTTGCTGCAGGAGTCACATGAACTTACCACAGAGCTAAATTACAAAGTCGCCTTTCCTAAGTGGAGTGCCTTTGTGTACATTTAGCTTGCAGAGAATATTCTGCTTCTCTGTTCTTTCTTTCTTTAATTTATCAAAAACCTTCAAATTTCCCCTTCTTTATTTATAAAATGAAATGTATTTTTTAGTTTTTGCTTTCAACTTTAGTTTTTAACACTGGTTTAGCCTAAATAGTAACCAAGAACCCTCCGTGTGCTTCAGTTTAAGTCTTGTGGTTGCATTTAGTCCTAATGCTTAACTTATTTAAATTACATTATGGTACAACTCTGAACACACTTTCGATCCTCAATGACCTGACTCACTGCAACTGCAGCACCTTTCACTCTGACGCTGTGGAATCTGGAGTATCAAACCACATCATGGAATGTTTGTCCCTTTAAAGTTCTGCAGCTTCTTTGTGGATCCAGGTGACATTGTGCAGACAAACAGCTGCCTTGTGGGAGGTCACATCTCGTCCTCTAATTAAAGCTTCCCCGAGCGTTTGATCTCAGCGGAGCTCCAATAATGAGGCACAAACAACAGAGAACTTCCCTGTATTACGTGAGCTCCCTCGCAGAGTTGAAGAGACAGATGTACGGTTGTCATCCTTCCAGCACATCAAAGACGGGGCTTTTTAGTTTCTTGTATGTTCAGGGGTCATGCTGAGCAGTCCATTCACAGAGAGCAAGTAAACAAAGAAAGGACAGGTCTTGGGGCCTCCATCAACATCCTCCACTGGACCATTTGGCTTGGCATGAACATTTCCATCTTAAAACTATTTTAAGATGGGGGTGCGATTTTTAGATAAAAATATATAGATATATATCTAAAGAAAAAGTTATATATATATAATATTGTCTTTTTGTTTTTGTGCTTGGATGGGTTTCATCACATTCACTTTCCATTATTCATACAACTGGCTCTTGGTTTTATTCTGCTCTGTTTTATTCATGACAGTTCCATTCTGTGGGAGAAATAAACTATAAGCTGGTATTTCTGAAGTCTGATGCAGCTTTAAACTTTTCAGTAGGCAAAGTGTTAAAAATAGCAGAGTGAATCTATTGTCTAAAGTTGTGGCGATTATATTGATTATGACTGATTCACATCAGACATTTCCTGTCTTTACCGTTATACAATGCTGACCATCCTCCATGAGCTGTAGCATCTCAGCCAATAAAAAGATAGATTGTGTGGAAATTAAGAACAATTAAGGTCCATTCAATTGGTCAAATATAGTACTGATATCGAGAAGGTGAATTCATGACATCTGAAATATAGTATTTTAGCAAATCATGCATCTAAGCAGTCTTTACTGCATACACAAATTTATCTAAGATTGCGTTTTCATATATTTCTCAATCAAGATTTGATCAAAGTATTATGTTAAATGTAGTAAAAGTCTGCTCTGCAGTGGCAGGACAGCACCACACATAGAGGCCCTAAGCAACTGCTGCCTGTTAAACTGTGATTTATGTCAGCGGCTTTATGAAACCCACCACTCCCTAAAGGCTTCCCTGTTTTCTCCTCTCTTGGTTTGTTTTATCTTTCTGATGTGGTTGGTACACAGATGGAATTAACTCAAAAGAGGAAATCTATTCGTAAGATCCTTGTGATGAATTAGAGTGATTTGGAAACCCCCCCAACTGAGATTCTTTTCAAATGAAAGGGAGTAAAGTTGAGGAAATTAAATCAATACTGGTTATGCAACACAACATTTGGTAAGCAACTGTCACTGCTTATAATTTGAGGTAAATATTTCTGTATTACATTTAGCTCCAGTATAAAAGAGGAGAACATTTCAGGGTTCAAAGCATTCTAAGTGTTGGTTCTTCAAGCAATGCATTCTGTCTTGAATGCATTGTTTCTTTACTGCCACGTCTGTCTTTACTGCTCTCACTCACGCAGACACCGTCTCACAGCTCGTGAGATCCCTGGGAAAGCTTTTCATTGAGCTCTGGATCGCATCCCAGCTTTCCAAATGGGGAAGAGCTGATATGTGTTTGATCTGACAGATAGTCAAAGGTTTTGTCTTCTCAACTTACTGTTGCTTAAGACTTTTCCCACAAGAGTCGTTTCACGTCTTATTGCTCTATATGGAAAAAATACGTCTTTATAAGCAAATTTACTTGACTGTGACGAACAAAAGGAATAAGGTATCTACAATGCATTGTAAACGTTTTCACACCCGCTGAACTTTTTCAGGTTTTGTCTCAATTCAACCATAAACCTGAATAAATTTCCTTGCAGGAGTCACACAAGTTGATGGAAGAATTGAATAGACGCCTGCCATTTGGAATTTTGCGACACATTATTGTATGCAAGAAACACAGCAAACATGTGGAAGAAGTTGCTTTGTTTAGATGAGATCAATACTAAACCTGTAGCCTACATGTTAAATGCCTTGTGTTGAGTGAAACACCCATGAGGTGACCATGAACGAGATTTGGTTCTCTCAGTTTTCCCCCTGATTAAGTAACTGCAATAGATGGAGTATTGTTACTCACAAGGTGGTGATTAGGTAAGTGTTGCAGATTATCCCAGTCCCCAAGCAGGACTCTCTAAGTTCAGACACGAGACTCTAATCCTCTTTGCTGCCTGTCCACATGCTTGTGCAGCTTTAGCAGTAAGAGACATGCAATGAAAAGGAGATTGCATGTTTCTTCTGTCTCTTCATCCTTGTCTGCTCATTGCTTTTGGTGCCGAAGAGACCCTGGAGCTGTAAAATTGGGAGTGAATTATATATCGGAATCATAATTGAAAAAAATGCTGAAGCTTTTATTTGATTTTGAATATCCCTAGTTTAATTAATATTTTAAGAGGCATATTATTTCTACATTTCAGATTAAGAAAAATGCTGATTTGTTAAAAATTTATAATAATGTGACTTTAGATCTGAAAACTGTGGTACATGGAGGAGTGGCAAGAAGGAAGCAATTTTATGAAAGAAGGTCATAATGAGTCTAGTTTAGAGGGTTGTTTGCTGTCCTTGACTTAGCATGAGCTATTTGGCAAATGTCTTCAGTAGAGCTTGTGAAATCACACTCTGGAAGTATTGCAGTGAATACAAACATTTGCAATACTTTTAAGGGTTGTATTTGTAAAAAAAAAAATAAAATAAAACAGTGTATAATTTTTATTTTCCCTCACAGTTACACACTACTTTGTCTTGGTCTGTGACATAAAATCTTAATACGAACAAAGTTTATTTTGGCGTGAAAATACATGGAAAAAAAGTCTATGGACACTTTTTCAAGCCATTGAAAATCCATGAGTTTTAGCCAGTGCATTCCATGTTTTGATCAGAAGTAAAATTATTCTCCAGTAGGATTTGTGTTACCCCCAGAAAACCCTCACAGAGCCTTTTGCGCCAAGCGGCTCCCAGAATGAGATTTGTCTGAGGATAACAGGGTTAGAAAGAGACCTGACGTGCCGGCCAAGGCTGTAACATCATCCAGGTAACATCCAGCCTGCGGTATCAACTGCAGTGGAGCAATCAAAAATTCATTGTCATGACTCATAACCTCATAAACATGTGATACACTGTCTTAGTCATTGCCAAGGAAATATGAAAGTGCCACAATTAGATTAATAGAAAAAGGTCCTTCTAAGTCCAGCACTGTTAAAACCATATCCCACAACTGCTAGATGCATTAATGTGGGCATGTGTGTGATTGTGTTACTGAGTCAAGCCTGTGGCACGGCTGATTGAGTTAACATACTGGGAAGAAGTCTTAGTCGTGGCAGCCAAATAATGCATTGAGCATGTGGGGAGTGAAACTCAAGCTGCTGTTGGGTGGATAAGTGAGCAAGACACTGATATCACTTTCACACTGAAAATCCTGGGGAAAGAAAAATAGTAATTCACTGTTGCGTCTTGTTCTGATTTAAGCCAGTACACTTTTTTAAAATAGAAGTGTGGTCATTTGTGCAATATGCAGTGCCATTAATAAGGTTGTAATGTCCAAACTATTGAGCGCTCTTGTCTATAAGCTGCATGTGTCCATGTTGTTTATGATGCATTTATTGCATTTAATTATCATTCGTTTTAATATTCAGAGAAAACCCTTTGTTACATTACAAAACAAGCAGAAGAATGCATGAAACTTCTTCTCAGCAGTAACAAAAAACACTGACCGTTTCTCCAGTAGCAACTTATTAATAGGGTAAACAATTATTTTAGTAATCGAGTAATCTTATCAATTATTCAGACGATTAATTGAGTAGTTAAATAACAAAAAGATAAAGTAAAATATTGGTAAACACTGCCATAACAGCAGTAATAATACTGAATATCAATATAGGCTTAGGTCCTTAACAATTTCTTTTTTGTAGCTTAGAAAATCAACCTGTAACAATAATATCTCATGTTTTAAGTCAGCCTAGCAAAAATTACACAAAATCTGAAATTAGTCAATCTAATAATAAAATAGCCTAATTCGTGCTGTCACAGATTCTTTTGAAGCGTCTTTTTAATTCTACAGGTCTGCCAGAAATCAGGCCTGTGTGTGGTTAGTGAAACTGGACACTTTAAAAAACATGACCTTAATCCTGACTAATTAATTATATATTAATATGATTAATATGAAAAATTGTTTTATAATTTGGAAGATTTGTATATTAAAAGGGGGAGTTTGTTGTGACAAAAGTGGATACCAATGGAAAAAAATATCTTATTAACTTCATGCAGTGTGAAAAAACACATTGTGTAACTATTTTGTCTCTTTTGTTTTTTCTTTTCTTTTGCAGAGCAAGGAAATTGCTTTCCAGCTTCAGGAAGACTTAATGAAAGTGCTAAATGAGCTATACACAGTAAGTATTAATGACTTGCTTTGTTTCCGCTATTGCATCTAATTATATTCATCTTGACTGTGGTTGAGGCTGCTTGCTGGTGTTGAACTAGCTCTAATCAAAACAGCTTCCCATCATGTCTTTCAGTTTCACATCTGAATTCATCTGTAATTTGATATCTGACAGATCTAAATTGATATTTTGTTTTCAGCACCACACACAATCCACCTCACCATTTACTGTAGAATCTGTGCTTCTTTTGTAGAATGAAACCATTAAGCAGTAAACTAGCTATTAAATCCTCCAAAAGTATCCAGGTTGGGCTTGCTTGAATCATTAGACCCCATGTTTTGTTTTTTAATGGCCCTCATCAGCTACTTGCTCCATCTCATCGGAAGAAAACTCATGAAAACCCACAGAGGGATGCTTGGAGCAAATTAGCATTTTGCTGTGTAGACTTCCTTTTGTATGGTTTCTTTTTGGCATTGTTGACTTTATTCAGTAGTTGTAAAAGAACAACAGACATTGCTTTGAAGAAACCTTTATAGTTAGGAGCATCCGTCAGGCTGTAGACCTGATGAGGTCTCTGCCATGGGTCTGTGGTGAGATGTGATGCTTGCAGTAGATTAGACCTGTGGATTGTGAGGTGGGGTTTCCGTGGGACAGGGTTTTTGAGGAATTTATCCCGGATGTTCAGTCAGATTGCGATCTGGGGTGTTTGGAGGCCTGGAGTGTTGTCGAGCTTTGAGAGTCCCCTGATGCTATAAAACACCACTGTTGTCATAAAATTCAGATGTGGCTGATTAAAAACTTGTCTGTGGTTTGCAGATTAGTTATAAAATTACAGACAAACCTTTAAATGGTTAGTTTTAAAATGCTACTTGGTAGATATGTGCAGAAATAGATCTTCACTTCACTTTCGATGTCACTAGAAATTACATTAAAAAAAACCAAACAGTCTATGTCCGTCTTAATCAACAAGTTCAACTTTGCACTCATCAGGACAGCCTCATAGGGTTACGATAGTCTGACGACCATTCAGGCATTCAATGTATTTAAGCTCTTACTCCTAAGCTTGATAATTATTTTAGATTTATCCATGGAATCTTTTATAATGATTAGCATTCCTGGTTAAGATGTGTAATAGACCTTAAATAAATAATTTCTGCCCACAATTGTTTATAAGCAACTGTGGTCAGCTGGTTAATCATGAATCTTTTGCTATTTGCATTTGTAACTTTCTATGTCAGGCAGCTATATTTGTTTGATGTGTTACTCATTCTTTGGAGCATTACATGTAAGTTTGTGTTCCAAATTTGTATTGAATTAAAGGAAATATATCTAAAAATTTTTTATTTCATATTTTGTTCCCTTGTTAATACCCAGATAGTGTCAAAACAAAGTATTTTGGTACATCAGAGTGAGGAAAACTGCTAATTTGAGATGTATTGTCGTGTTGGTTAATCATTCTCTTCTGAACTCGCAATCAATAGCCTCTCTATTGATCGCCATGGTAACGATGGGTGTACACTAATTAAATACAAGTCAACGCAGCTGTTGTGCCATCCCCAGTGATTGAATGAAAAGCTTTTAAGTTTGCTTTTAGTCTCTAGTTACCCGCTTCAGAGAACCAGCATGGTTGCACTCTTAGACCGTAACTCTGCTCCTCCAAAGTGTTGCCTTCAACTCAAAGAGTGTCAGTCTCACCACTGTCCATGCAGCTGATTTGACCTGATTTAGTCCCCTGAGGGTACACACACACACACACACACACACACACACACACACACACACACACACACAGAGAAGCATGCACACTGTAGCTATTGCATCAGACAGTCACAGTCCCCGTGTTGGCCTCTGAGAATGAAATAACAGGTCTGGTCTGCTCTAAATGTGTCCCTCCAAAAACAGCTGCACAGTAAACACAACCGTGGCAGACTCCAGACCAGTAAGTGAAGAGTGCAGGGCCTGAGGTCAGTCACCCATCTCCAAACTGAATCCAGTTAGGCCAAACCCCAACCATAAGAGAGGAACTCCAGACAAATCAGGGTTATCTGTGTTGTTCCATACATCCAAAAATAACTCCGTTTGGGTGTAAAATGTTTATGTTCTGAGAAGGGAGAGTCTCCGGACTGAAGTTGAGGTTTTGAGCAGACGAGCTTGTTTCAGAAACAGGTTGTGAAGATATAATTTGCTGGGGAAAGTTCATTCCAGGTGAAACCACCACTGCTGTGTACCGTTGTATATGGACATAGAATGAAAATGTATCTATTATCAATAATAACATCTAACTGGAAAGACTATAGGACATTTTATTTTCTCAAAGAAATCAGTTTTGTTTTAGCATTTTTTATGGGATTGTGTGGGTTCTGCATGCATGATTCTGGACTGCAGCAGTCCAGAATCATGCATGTTAGGTTAAGTAAAGCTTCATAGGTTCTTAGCTTCAAATAAAGCTCCTAGGAAGGCTTTTTTATTTTTGCAGAGCTAATTGTTTTCTACATCTTTGTTGGCCCAGTGATGAGCTAGCAACATGTCCAGGGTGTACTTCACTTTAATCCTTACTTCTGGTGGTTTATGGATGGATGGATTGACGTGGGGACAAGCATAAAATATGAACAATACAACAATCTTTAAAGTTTCTAATCTAATTTGCTCTGTCTGTTATGCTTTAAAAGCATGTGTACTAAAACTACGCAATGCAAAGCAAAGTCATTGGTTCTAAAATGTAATTAATTAATAAAGGAGAGGTGGAAAAACATTCATGACAACTTACTTTGTGCTAAGAAACTGCTTCAGTTTTAAAGGTTATCCAGTAATATTTTTTTTTTTCTATTTGAATAAGTCAAATGTGGACTGAATTATTGTCCACTGACTATATTTGTTTATACATAGTTTTTAATCAGATTTGTATTTACGTGGGAAGAAACCCCAGAGATTCTCAGTTTGCCAAAAATATAGCTAAAATCCTGTCTCATTTTTGCGAACCCAGTATTGTAAGGTCTGGTCTGAGCTGGCTCTATCGTTACACTATTCATCATCCTCCATAAAGTTCCAATAATTGTTTTTCCTTCTGAGGACTTTTATCTTCTTTTAGCTCTGTTGAACTTTTTTTTCATGTTTCATAGTCTGCCTTCTACTTACAAGTGAGTCAGTTCCTAATTGATCCTGGATATAGTATGACTAGCACAGAAACTCCTTCCATTTTGGGTGATGACTCAGGCTGCAGGAAGTGTCTCTGAGTGTTTCCAAAGAACAGAAGCACTGATGAACTGGCAGCAAGAGGAGATGAGCTCACAGAGTTGGAATTAATTTTCAAGAAGCATATGTTACAGATACAGCCGACATTAAGGCCAACACAGTAAAAATACTCACTCCTAGGTCGCATAATGCAGATACATTTGCAGGACTTACATTACACTCGTTCAGATTTTATTTAAGACTCCCAGACACTGAGTTTATTTGCATTGGTTCAAAGTTATAAATGTACAGTCAATGAGATAATTCATCCTTCTATTTGGTCAAAGTGAAATGGATGTGAGATAAAATTATCCGATATGTAATGAATAAGCAGTTTGGGTTACAGAGCATTTAGTAGAGGGTTATAAAAGGCCAGTCGCAGCTAAATACTGTTACCTTCGGCTACAGAAACTGACTGGATACTCAGAGTTTAGTCATTTAATCACATTGCATCAATTTAGGATTTTTTTTTTCTTTCTTTAAAATGATGCCAGAATAAATATGCAATGAGGATTGTTTTCCTTGAATCTTAGTCTGATTTATTTTTGTGTGCATCTGCAGGTGATGAAGACCTACCACATGTACCACTCAGAAAGCATCAACGCCGAGAGCAAACTGAAGGATGCTGAGAAGCAGGAAGAAAAGCAGATAGGGAGGGGGGACCCTGTCTTTAGCATACGGATGGAGAAGAAGATTGAGAAAATAAAAGAGAAGGTGAAAAAGAAGCTTGAATAGGGCAAACAATTTCAAAATTAATTAAAAAAATTAAATTAAATGATCATGTTTAAATAAAACTAAGCAAGTTGTTTACAACTCGCTTTTCCTGTTAGCGTATTTGCAGTGTCCTTAAAAAATGTTAACAATCTTTGAATTGTTCACATTTTGTCCGTTTAAAACCACAAACATCAATGTATTTTGAATGGATTTTATTTTTTAGACTACCTCAAAGTAATTAATAAATTGGGAAGCAAAAACATGCTTTGATGCAAACTATTCCATTCTAAATTTTGCAGCCTTCAGCAAGATTTCTTCTAGAAGTTAGCTTTGTTTAGCTCCATCCTTCTTCCCATAAACTCTGTTCATATTTAGCGTCCCTGATGAACAGAAGCATCCCCATATCATGATGCTGCCGCCACCATGTTCAATGGTGGGGATGTTGTGTCCAGGGCAATATGCAGAGTGGGTTTACCACGACATGGTTTTGTCTATTTTTACATTTTTAGTGGTAAAAATATCATAAAACTATTAAGTTATGAAGCATCACCTGCATTTGTGGCTTTAAAATTATAAAATGAGTAAAAGTTGTAGGCGTATGAATGTTTCTTCCACTTACTGTAAGTAGTTGAAAGAAATTTGTGTAATAATTTTAGCACTTCCAACAATGAGAGAAAATGTGTTTGGTTCTGGGAAGAGTACACACCTCTCAGATCCCCTTGACCCATTTAAAGAAAAACACACTGAGAGCATTTTCACAGCCAAACAAGCAGAGGTTTTACCCATACAAAAGGCCTGTAATTTGTTAAATATCTGTGGAAATGATTAAAGACTGTAGGAATGGACGGTTTTAGCAGAACTTTTCCAGGAATGCATTTTAAAGTGTTGAGATATGAATGATGATGAGTCAAAGCCCACTGGTCAGTCAGGAAACTGTGACTAAGAGTCTCATGTCCGTCTGGTGTGGGATGAAGACGACTGAGGCATCCGCTGAATCAAAGAGCACAAACTCTTTCCTTTGTTGAATTGTTTTTATTTCTGGTTTTGTTTCTTCTCATTATTTATACCACAATCTTGCAAATGTTTTCTAATGTTTATTGAAAACTTTCTTTCTGCCTGTAATCCAGTTTCAGCTCTGTGATTCACCTTCCCTGCAGAGACATAAAACTATAATCACTTGTCAAAAAGCCTGTTCTCTACTCATTAAATTCATCCTGTCACATTCGCTGTGTTGTTTCTCATTGCTGCCTCTAATTCTCTTGTCAGCGTCAAGCCAAGTACTCGGAAAACAAGCTGAAGTCGATCAAAGCGCGGAACGAGTACCTGCTGACACTGGAAGCGACAAACGCGTCCGTTTTCAAATACTACATCCACGACTTGTCGGACTTAATTGATGTGAGTATGAATCCACACGACTCTCCCATGATAGAAATAAAGTTTTTATGGAAGTTTTCTGGGTTTTAGAGCAAAATTTGAAATCATCGTTCTTATGGCTTCTGACCCAGATCAGTCACATTTGAAGATTTTTTTTTATATATATATAGGTAGAAGGAGGTAGTTTCGCATCATTTATTTATTTTTTTTGTTAAAATAAAGGCTTACATTTGTTTACCATAAATCTAAATTGTATCAGTTTCTGAATCCTTGCACTTTTAGTAATCAATCATTTCTCTTTTCATTGCTGTATAAGCAGACTTCCTAGCTGGATCCTTTTGCCGTGTCCATGACTTATTTATGATCCGGCTCACCTGCATTCCTCCCATTTTAGTTTAGAGACACAGACTGCTGCACTAATTTCCCTGTTTTTTCTATAGAAGCAGGGGAAGGTCGGGTTTTTAGCGAGACTTTAGGTTTTTGTATTCCGAAGAAGACTAAAGGATGGAGAGACATGCAGCTTCTTCTCAGGCGGCATGCTGTGTGCTGAAATTACCCCTCTCCCTGCTTGGCTCACAGGCCTTCACATCTCACCGGGGTGTGTGTGTATCTGTGTGTGATTGAGTGATATTATGTAGGATGCACTCTGCAGGAGCTGTGTGTGCAGGATTGCACATATTTTTAAATTAATGGAGAGACTTTTCATGGTCAAAAACAACGTCTGCTTTCAAGCAGGTGGAGCAGAAACATCCCTACATCTTGGGTGAAAACCCTAGAAAAATGCAGAATTTCATGTAAATATTTTCCATGACTGGATATGATTAATGTTTTGTTTACAGATTTAATTCAACGTGTCATTGTCATTCATTAATTTAAATAAGAATTTAACAATAATGTCTGTTGAAAGGCTTGTGAAAAATCCTGGGCCTGTTTTTGGGGCAGGCCAATCCCTTGAGCTGCAAATATCAACTATTTCTGGCTATTTCTCTAGATTACAATTTTTTCTTTTTTCAAACTTTGTTACAGGTCCTCAATTAAACTTGCATTTTGGGACTTTTGGACTTTGACAGGGCCATTCTAATACACAACAGGTGCTTTGATCAAAGCCACTCCATTGTAGCTGAAGTCATATGCTTAAGATTATTGTTCTGCTAGAAAGTACGTCTTTTATTTAGTTTTCCTTCCAGTATTGCAGTATTTAGTTCCATCTGTCTTCCTTTCAACTCTGACAAATTTCCTTGTCCTGATACAGAAAAGCATTCCCGCAGCTTGATGCTTCCTGTTAGGCTTCCTGTTAGGTTTCCAGCACAGAACCTTTTGCATGTGGGCCAAAAAAAAGTTACATTTTGATCTTTTCTGACCAGCACACCTTCATGACCCCTCCATGGCTTGTGACAAACTGCAAACAGTACATCTTGCGGCTTTCTTTCTTTCAACAATGAGTGTTTTGTTGCTCTTCTACTAAGGCAAGACTTGTGAAGTGCACAGCTAATAATTTCCCGCTGACAGATTCTCCAACCTGAACTATGGATTTTTTAAGTCTTCAGTTGCAGATGACGGATTGAAAAGTGCTCACTAAGAAGTTTTAAATTGAGATACTGTTTTATAACCTAATCCCATTTTAAAGCTCTCTTATCTGCTGTTTCCTGTGGTCTTCATGATGCTGTTTGTTTACTGATGCTCTCTATTTGAATTTTAAAGTTGGAAGTCAGCTGTGTATGGAAAATGCTAATTTTACAAGCCTTTGGAAAATATACAAACAAATTACTAATTTAATGAAGAGATTTTTTCTTTTCATTCATCACAGTTTCTGAGAAATCATGTTTTATTTCTTATATATTCTTTTAAATGTTCTTGCTTTTGCTGGAAATTGCTCATCTAATGTTTCTCTTCTGTTTTATTCGATCTAGTGCTGCGACTTGGGATATCATGCAAGTCTGAACCGGGCTCTGCGAACCTACCTCTCGGCAGAGTACAACCTGGAAACGTCACGCCACGAGGGTTTAGATATTATTGAAAATGCAGTGGACAGTCTAGACCCACGGAGTGACCGGCAGAGGTTTATGGAGATGTATCCGACAGCCTTCTGCCCACCAGCCAAATTTGAGTTCCAGTCTCACATGGGGGACGAAGTATGTTTAACCAATGTATTGATGAGAGGTGGCAGTTTTGTAGCAGTTTCACAGTTAATTTTTGTTGTAGCTGATGGAGAGTTTAGATCTGAACCCAATCTGAAATTCAAGGTGGATTGGGCCAAAATTAAACGGTTAGTAGTCAATGAGCTTTTGTGATGCATTTTTAATAAGCCTACAATACACAGCTTAGAGAAAACTAAACAAGAATGCATAATATAAAGTTGAGTTAATTTACTTATTATAGTCTAAATAGAGGAGAAGGTAGTTTACCCTGTTAAAAAAAGAAAGCTCCAGAAGTTAGACTGTAACAAGCACAGCACACTGTACAACTAATGCGCACATAGAGCAGGTTTTTTCTTATTTCAGAATATTTGCTCTTGACTCAATCTCCAGCTACACAATGCAATGGAGCTGGAATATGTTAAACAGAAGCTAAAAACAGGACAATAACTAATAACCAGCAGCGTGTAAAGTCAGAGATCTGGGAGGATTTTAAATCTTAAACAGTTTAAGATACGTCGGGTTTACTTCGGACTCAGGTCTCTAATTAGTTAATTAGTTTGGTTGGAATGGGCTCTGACACAATGCCTATGGGCTCAGGGCCCAGTTGGATTTTTTAGGCCTGATCTAAACTCTAAGCTCATGAGAAACAATCTCAAACATAATGAAATAAGGTTTTAATAGTAGGTGTTACAATGCAGTTGTTTTTTTTTATTGTGAACAGCATCACGTTTTATAGGGCACTAAATTTTGCAAATCAAGCATTATTCCTTCCCCTGGACTTTAAGTAGCTCAACATGTGTTCGGAGTTTAATTGCCCGGATGCCACTTTGCTGATATCATGTCTTCTTCTGTTGCTGTCTGCCTTTCAGTTCATAGAAGTCACTGAGGTTTGCTGTGTAATTAAAGAAGAATGTGGAAAAGATTTATTACTACATAAAGACGGGTTCTCTCTTCCAGGTGTGCCATATCACAGCACAACCGCCAGTCAATGGGGAGCTCATTCTCAGGTTCCAGCAGTTGCAGTCTCGACTGGCTACTCTGAAGATTGAGAATGAAGAGGTAAGATGGTGCCCTGCATTTCTTTGACTTGACTTATGTTGACTTGGATAAAAGAGGCTGAGAACTTCAGAGAATTAAAGCTGCTAAAGAAAGTTTGTGTGACGTCAACAAGGTTGGAGGAGAAAATAATAGCGCTGAAGATTCAAGTTTAAATGTCTTATGCCATTTGTTTATCGTATGCGTGTCAGGAGGGGGGGGGGAACAGGATTGGTGATGTGGTATTTGTTTGGTGGTACAGCACAGGAAAGAGGGCTGTTTGACTGAAGCAGAGAAGCAATGTAGGGGGTGTGGTCTCTTTTGCATCATGTTGAGCCTGCAGGGAAATAAATATGATATCAGTACATACAGGTGAATACTGCTATAAAAGCATTATTTATATTGAATGTTGATCATATTCAATCAACCCTAATAATTACTGTATCAATAGCCAATTCCCTCATCTATTCACCATGCTTTTCAGATTTTAATTGGTAAACGATATTCAGAACAATGCATTATTTTCTTCCCTCTTCAAAGTGGTGTACTTCTTTCTTTTGGACTAACACATAATGTTAGTTATGTGTTAGTATAACACATAACTTTTTGCATGAATATAAACATTCATGCAAAAAGACCTATAAAAAAAATTAAGTCTGGAGTTGCAATGTGACAAGATTTCAAAAATATATAATTTACTCGATCACAAGCCTGCTGTGCTTACCAATTAAATGCTCTTAATGTGATTCAGCAGCTGTCATCAAATTAGTTCAGATTTTAAAAGGCATGTAAAAATATTTGGTAAAGATTATAAAATATTAATAATAATTGGTAATCATAGAGCAGCTAATTGCAATTATTCAACTGCTTAAATGTGGGGGAAAAAAAGACAATTATTGTGTTAAACCTGTCAGCGTAGGTGAAATATTAGATGGCATGCTAGCAGCTTTTAGTTACTCTGTTGTAGACTCCAGACAGAAGCAGGTCCTTATCATGGGACCTTCTCAGTGAGCTCTGATTAGCAAAAGTGGTCTTGGAAAAAATTAACTGCCATCAGTGTTTGGAACCATGTTCAAGTTTTGTTTGTTTCTTTCTTTTTTTACATCTGGATGTTTGGTTGCTTGCACATTATTTTTGATGAGATATGATGCTAGGAGAATGAAGGCTAAGTTGAGCTAGAAAAGATAAATAATCAGGACAGCATTCTGCAGAAAATGTTTGCCACTGGCTATTGTTAAGCAATGTAAACGTTCATGCAGACTCTACACTCTTGGTCAAGGCTTTGATCCTCCTATAAGAGGGAAAAATATTGAGCTCTAAATTTATTTCAGAACGAGTTTTTGTTGTTGTTTTTGTCTGGCGTCTTCCGATTCTCAATCAGATCAACATATTTTGGATGTTTGGATAAAGTCAGTTTCTCAAACCAAACAGTACAAATTAAAAGAAATGGTGCCGTTTTCCAGTACATCCCTTAAAGTTGTTGGTTTGACCATTAAAATATTCAAATGGCAATGATAGGTTTTTAAAAGATTGGCAGATTACAAGCTCTATGAATCATTTGAACTTTGCAAAAAAAAAGAAAAAACTTAAGTTTAACAGCCACAGCCTGATTTAATTTCAGTATTCTACAAGTTCTCTTACTCTCTATTTGTCTATACCTGTGGTATTTTATTATGGATGAATTCCAAACCAAACTATTTGGAATTTAAAGTAACATTCATTGCTTTAAATGTTAGAAAGCTAGATGAGTATGAAATGCTGCCTGAAAGTTGCCCATTTATAGAAAATGTTTTCATTTGCTGCCACTCTTAACATGATATGCATGTGATCTTTCTCTTTAATGAAACCTGGGTTTTCTTTTACCACATGAACTGACAGAATTTATATAAATTACAGTCAACATCTGTGCTTTTATTTTGGCTTTATTTGCCTTTACATACCAGTTAGAGAGCATAGTTAGAAGTAACAGAATAAATCAAATTCCACTTTCAATCAATCAATCAATCAATCAATCAATCAAGTTTTATTTGTATAGCACATTTCAGCAGCAAGGCTTTACATAATAAACACAAAAACACAAAGTCATGCAACATAGAATCAGCAATCAAAAACTACATTAAGTCAAGTGCCATAACAATGCAAATAAAACATTTTTAATATTCAACCTACAAAACTCAGCTAAATGTGATATTTAACCTACAAAAACTCAGTTGGATATTTAACCTATAAAATTCAGTTAGATGTGATATTCAACACACAAAACCCAGGTAAATGCAACATTTAACCTACCAAACTTCTTTACTGTGCCTGTCTTTGTCTGTCTGAAAGTGTACCTGGTCTTGCTCGTTGCCTGCAGCAGGTACTGCACAGTAGTAACAAAATCAAAGTGCAAAAAAACTTTGTATAGCCTTTGAGTTTTGATAGTTGTGGTATGACACTTATCTTTAACATGAAGAGGAAGGAGAAAGTTGTACATAGGAATCTATTTTTTCATCATCAGGTCAGCATGTGACAGTGACCTGCTTAGCAGAGTAATGTTGTGACTCTTCTGCATAAAGAACTTTGGCCCTGAAATTACAGGAAATGTCATTTGTTCACTCCCCAAATTAAATGTCATTTACTACCTCCATAATACACTGCACTCAGTTTCTGTATATTCTTGACATTATATGGCCATAATTGTAAGAGAAAATGCTCAGTGTCAGCCCAGTTAAAGTTGCAGTGTTTGCGGGATTTCTGAGCACATGCAACACCCCCCCCCCAACCCACTTTGTACATTTGACTGTGTGGAAGCTGACAAGTCCCGGTTTGCATCGTGTCCTTGTCCGCCTGCGGATGTCCTGGTGGGTCGGAATCTGAGGGCACTACAGCCTCATGTACGGATCACCAGATGGCCGCTCTTCCTGGGCATGGTGTGCCATATTCATCCTTGAAAAACGAACTCTCAAAGCATGGCGGCGACCTGCGAGCTCCACTGTCAAACCTAAAAGAGAATCTGTCGTTATTTGGACAGGAAAAGATACAGGGCAGAGTTTTAGAAAAGTGCAGCTGCATCCTTTTGAACTGGTGAAAGAAAACATGCTGAATAATTCACTGGTGGGTGGAGTGCAAAATGGGAAGTCTGACCCTGGATTTTAACTCAGCTGGGAGGAGCTCACTGTTAAAATCAGAATCAACCTTTTCCTGCAAGGACAGTTTTGTTTTCTGCTCCCAATTCCTCCTTTTTTGCTTTGTTAAATCTTTAGATTAAATAATTTTCCAATTTACATTCCATTTACCTTTGTGTGATCCAAAGTTCACACTAATGTTTCTCTGGTGCCTGGTGTCCTGAAAGCAGAACGCAAGCCGACAGAGATGTTGTTCCTATGATTTTTCACACCAACTTCTGGTAATCTCATACCATCTCTTCTGAAGGGAGTGTTTATTTTACTCCAGATAAATTTCAGGGAGATGCATGAAAGCCGGTGTCTCTGTGTTCATAGCTTGATAATAAGCAGATTACACACTTACTGCAGGGTCTGTTGAAAGCTATCGGACTGCAGTCTGGCTTCAGAGATGTGTTGATAGATGCTGAAATAACTGCTAAGTGATGGGTTCCTTCTGACCTGGAGAGTCACACTTATTTAAAACATCACAACTGGAAGTGTTTCAGGTTTTGACATTGCAAAAGTTGTTTTTGGCTCCCAGAATGAAGTTTTGGAATAAACCACACTAATAATCCGGAAGCTGAAATGTTGATAGTGAGCTTTTAGACATAGCTTAGCACAGAAAAGTAAACTTGACTCCACCTGTGGGGCTTTGTGTAGGTCTGTTATACAGCTGCAGGCCCTGGTGGGCATATAGTCAGTACACATGCATGTGAATATAGTTCACATGCATATTCACATGCATGTTCACATGCAGTGAACATACATGTTGCGGGAAACATGTAATTGAGCCCAGCAGTGAACATTGATAAATATTCGTTCACTGAATAATGAAAAAACTCAACAGCTTTTTCACTGGGAGACATTCTCTTGTATGCATGAGTTCTGTTTTCATAATGACAGCTGGGCCTCTCTCCTCTGAAGGGCCCACCCGGGATGGGACTTGCCGGTGAGCGAAGGATCCCAAACACACTCAGTGTGTAACTAGTGAATGAATGTCACAATAAATTACATTTTCTAAGGACTTCTTTTGATTTTTTTCAAATGAACTTTTTAAGAGTTTAGAGTCCGCTATCTTATTTCGTTTTTCTGTCATTACTCATGTTCCAACCTGTAGTTTGTTTCACCCGAGTGACATGTTGGATAACAGTGAGACTACATCCACACTGTGTGCTTGAAGACATGTTTCAGCGCTGTAATCCATCACAGGAAAAGAAGACAGCCTTTTATTTTCGGGGATTTTTTTCTTCTCTTTTGAACACAGACAGACTTAAAGGTCAAATAGCTTGTGAGAAACAAGCTGTAATTGTTTTGTCTGGATGAAGTCTAACTATTTACATCCCCACTCTACCTTGTCCTTTAAATATCATCGAGGTCAGACCTGGTTAGTAGTACCTGAAAAATGGGGATGCTATCTTTGTGTTAAAGGTGATGTGGTGATGACTGGGATAATTAAAAATGATTGCAAGGAAGTCTTCTTTTTGTAATCAGGGTCCCTTCAATCCGTGCAGCAAACAGAACAAAGGTGGTCACAGCCCTCTGTTTTCCGACAGGATATTTCCCTGTCAACCGGTCAAAGAAATATTTTTCTGGAGTTTTCCAGAGAGATAGTTGTTTTTCTTACTGCACCTTCCGGGCCTCTTTTTCTCTGCAGCTTTTCCGCATCAATGATTCATTCTCTGGTGTGTATATATATATATATATATATATATATGTATATATAT
>CAEFZX010002097.1:0-12225 GCA_903066825.1 Alfaro cultratus | reverse complement strand
ATATATATATATAGATATATAAACTTAGTGCAAAAAAGGGCTTCAGCAGCACCTTTGTGCATCTGCCTCACCTGCCTCCCCTGACTGCACGTCACTGCTTGAATTTTGGAAAAAATTAAAATATTTTGGAAACTGCTAATTCAAGACATTTCCTCTGTATTCCAGTGTTGATTTCTCCTTGAAAAGATAACGTTTTACCATTTCTGAGAAAAATTACAATTTCCTCTGAGAAAATTGTCATAGACAAGTAGCAGTCCCATGATATTCACATAAGCCAGAATATAAAACAGGAATTGGGGTTAGTCCTGCATGACATGAACAAACACTGTCCAATTTGAGTTCTAACCAGTTTTTTTCATTCTGGGAAATGTAGTTCTCTTAAAGACAAATGACAGGTACATGAATACTTAGAATATCGTGAACAACTTGTGTCGCCTGTTGTAACACTTTCGGTCTTGGAACAACAATTTGTGCCATGAAGAAACTTGTCCAACCATTTGACTGCTATGTCATTCAGAAAAATTACTAAAAGAGACTAAAAGGTGTTGCTGAGTGCTTTCATGAAAACTAAGACTGTTTTTTATGTGTTGTCTTGATTGCGTGTCGCTTCATCTATGTGGTACTCCTTTATGTATAATGCGTCGTTACAGCAATAAATTCCCCATTTTACTGCTTGAAATTCTGCCACAAGCACAAAAAATACTGCACCTTAAGGTAACTGCTTCTTGCAGACAACTTATTGTCTCTGGATTAAAAAAAACTTTAAAGATGTTTTAAAGTACTCTAATAAATGTAGCTGAGAAAAAAAAAAGTATAGTACATTCTATCCAAAGATTTTGCCTAAAACACATTCAAATTCATACACAAAGGACATCTGCAGAAGCCCCTGTATTTAAAATGCCTTAAATATGAGAATATGGTTGCACTCTTGACCTCTTCTCCACCCTCTCAGTCAAAGTACTCAGCCCTCTTCAGCCTTTCTCGCCCCTTAACCAACCACTGAGCGGGGTGCAGGGCCATAGTTCAATATCTGGGGTTTCCCCTTTCAGAGGCGTGATAACAAGGACAGAGGCGGTTTTGACAGTGACCGTCTTGTACGCACGGCCAAACACACACAAGCACCCATGCATACTGGTGGACGTCTGAAAGGGAACAATGTTCTCTTGGGTTTGAAGTCAACCCCATGGGGTCAAAACTCTTTAGCGGTAAGAGAGCCTTCTCATGTTTTTACTGATTTTTCTTTCAAGACTAATTTGAAACTCATAAAGTTTTTGATTATTTAACATGATATATCTTAATTTTTCAGATGAAGCAATACATTTAATCTTCCCAGGAAGAATAAAAAGCAATGACACTGACACACAATCCCTCCTTTCTCTTTCTTTTTTTTCTTCTTCTGTTGGTTGGCATGGTTGGGATATCTGAGTGTTCAGTGCTAGGGGCTCTGACAATGATACGGTTCAGGTAAAGGGGAAACCATGAAAGGGAAGACACGCACAAAACCAGAAAGACTGTGCAGAAACATGTCCGAGACATTATGATAAGACTTATATATTCATAAACAAGAAAGTCAGAGAAGTGTTGCGATACCAGAGCAGAGGGAGTCTGTTGAATACAGGGTGTGGCTGGCAGCTACTAGGGTGATGGGATATCGCAGTCTCTCGTTTTAACATTTTTCTTTGCTTTCTTCACATTGTCCACCGATGACATGTAGCAGAACTAAATAGATTCCTAACTCCATCAGACCATCAAACTTCTTTTCTTGTACGTGCATGCATGTAAAAAAAAACAACTTGTTTTTAGGCATGCCTAATTTAGCAAAATCAACTCTTGGAATTAAACAGCTTGGGAATTTCATCAAAATGTTTGAGAATCGGTTTTATTGACTTTCACTCCTTTGACATGCTAGTGGTTATTTACTTATAGTCAAACCTTTGTAGAAGGTTATCTCAAGAAAGTTGTCAGAAGGGACCCTAAGCGACAGGACTGGTTAAAAGCATTTGCGCTTCAGAAAGAGTCGCACAGAGGAAGGAGTGAAATGAAAGGAATACATGAATAACACCAGCACTAGGACCTGCAGGGAGGAGACTCTCACTAAAGATCACCACAGACTGTGGGAGGCACACAGACTGAAGTGGATGGCCCAAGACCTGGATGCAGAAGCGGGATTTTGATTTTGGGATAATTCTTCTGCAGCTCTGGGGAAAAACAAGTGAAGAGGAATATAGCTGGCTTACTTTTCAACTTTTATCCAACAGTGGAGAGAGGAGAAGGAGAATTATAACGTGGTGAGTTTTGTTCTTCTGATTTGGGAGTTGAGGTAAAACTTGAGGAGCGTGCATGGCGTTTATTTTTAGACTCTTTTCTTTTTTTCTTTTCTTCCTTTACCTGCTTTTTAGTGAGAGTGAAGCCCTTTTGGTAAGGCTGAAGTTAAGCACCAGGCAGTTAGTCCTGCTTGCTGGAGAGAAAATTCCAGCTGGAAACAGCACACAGGAGGTGCCATAAAAAAAAAAAAAAAAAGTTTTACAAGATAACACTGCTAATGTTTGTGGTGCCATGTGCTGTCAGCATTTTTGCGTCACACAATAATTTTCTGGGTTTGTTTAGAGAGTGAGAGGGGAGGACTGGGTCGAGCTTCAGCAGAGCAGAGAGAACAGAAATGAAGATTAGAGAATCAAAAAAAATGGGGTTCTCCAAACTTCAATGGGAAGTCATTTACTGCTCAGTAAACTCCTGGGACATCAGGTTACCTCGTCCCCCCCCCCCCCCCTACCTCTTTTTTTTTTCTATCTGTCTTTCTTTCCCACTCATGTTACACAACCCTCAAAAGACTTGTAGATTCTGATGAGCTCCAGTGTCTAACATGAAGTTACGGAGGTTATCTGAGGGAGGGGCCTGGTGCTTGTATGAGCGTGCCTTTGAACTTTTATTATTATTATTATTATTTTTTTTTTTTTTATATATCCAGAGTTGCATTTTTATTTTTCAAGGCAAGTTTGTGAATTTAACACTGACTCTATGCCTGCCACTCCTACACAGGATTCTTTTCGGGCTTTGACAAAGCAGGAATCTCATGACGAACAGAAATTTACTCACACAAATCAACATTAGACATCAAGGGCTACAGGAGTAACTCCGTTTTAGCCATATCGCGAAAGGTCAAGTTGATTTTGTTTTAAATTAAATATCAACATCAAAAATCAAATGTGATACTAAAAAAATAGTGATTTCATCACTTATTTTTGCACTAGCATCAAAGTATCTGTGCTGCTATTAAGCATCATACTTGCATATCAAAGACTAAACTTTGGGAGGTAAAAATAAATTCTTAAGTGATTTTTGTGGCTGGTGTGAACCAACACGGATGCTGACAATTTTTCAAAGACTTCTTTTGAGGACACAAAAGGCAAAAATCCCATGGTGTTGTTCATCACTCCTCCCCTCAGGTTCATGTTGCTTTTATTGTTACAACTGCACATTCAAAATTAACTTTCTAAAGAGTCCTGATCATTTTTTCTAGCTCTGTGAAATAAAGATAATAAGAGAGATCATTTCTGCTTGAGAAAAAGTTTATTCTGTCAAATTTCTTGCTTAGTGAAAAGAGATGAACTAAAAATCTCCTAAATCTTCACTGATTCCTTCCATGTGGTGTAATTCATCTGTTAACTGTGTGTCATGGCTGTGGACTTTTGGCATAAAAGTATGTTTCATTGATGAATAAGTTTGAAATGTATTCTTTCAAACTGTTTGACTTTAAAACAGATTTGCACCAATTTGTCAAGGACTAAGAAGCGAACCTGGTGCCCGAGCTAAAAACAGCTTAAGGCATATGAACTCATGTTTCTATGTGTATGGAAGGCAGATGGACAGTGCTGTTTTCCCCTTCAGACAAAGATGTCTGTGATTATTCATGACCCTCTCAGGTTTCCCTTTGAAGTTGAGTTACTGCTTTCTCTCTGTTAGCACCAGTGTATTCCTGTGTGCATTGTTTATGTGTGTATTTTTGTGTAATCTGTGTGAGTGTGGACTATACGTTGAAGAGGGAGCAAGAGCCACAGAGAGCTCTGAAGAGACTTGTGCAAAATTCTGAATGTCTTGCATGTTAGTGCAAACGATGATGTATGTTGGGTTAGCCAGAGGTTGAAACATGCTACACTATTTACACATTTGTGGAAAAGAACCACTTGTTATTAACAGTCATATTGGGTGTTCATCAGTTTTTAGTTAAACTATTTTTAAATTTGAACTGTTATGAAGCTATATGTATTATTTGTAGGATAAGATATACAAGAGGCATAATGATGATGACTTGACTATATCTAAATCATAATATTGCTAATATAACATTATAATAGCTTTATCATGTTGAAGCCTGATACAGAAAATAACTTAAAATTTCCCTTTTAAATAAACTGCAAAATGCTTAGCATGATTGTTATTGTGTTTAAAACATCCAGGGTCCTCATCTTAGTCCCAGTCTGTTTCTTAGCTTCAGAATGCCTGAGTCAAATAATCAGGTCATTAGCACGACTATCTGGAGAACTTGCTTACTAAGGAGGTAATTCAGCCATTTTATTGTTTGCATGGACACACTGGACACTTGTTCTTGAGAACTGAAGTTGAAGATCTCTGATCTGGATGGTTCCTTCATCTTTTATGCTGATTATTGTGTTTTCATCCAAATATTGACTGAAAACAGTGTCAACTGTGCTGTTACAAGCTAAATCTGTCATCTGTCAATGTTCCCAACCTTTCAGGTTCACATTCTACAAAAATAATCTAAAATGTGAAACATATGTGACAAATAATTTATGGTAAATAGAAAAGAATAGATCAATTGATTTATTTTTTAATCACCTGAATGGAAAATACATATGTAGTTATTATCTGCATACCATACATGCTTATTACCATTATGCAACAAATGCAGCTAAAATGTTATTGATGTAAATGTTACTTATAATTTTAACTGCTAATGTATTTTTCCAGTTGTCATTTGTAGCTTAATATTGGACTTTAAGTAAATAGATTACAATACATTTGTAACTGTTGTAACTATGGGTAATGAATAACCAACTAAATAAAGAAACGACATGGTGTTGTCAGCAGGTAAAAGCGTAATTTTTTTTCCACATGAGTGCATTTCTTCTTAAAATTCAACTGAAATTGTGATTCAGAGACTTGCAGGAGTCTCATCTGTATTTTCAATCATATCCTGATTGACATTTTTCACATTTGGAAAAGCAGTGATGTTCTCATTCTAAGAACAGTTATCTTCTGCTTATTTCTGCTACCTATAATGCAAGATTTAGAAAACCTGAAATAACTGCTTAATGTTAACCTCGTGTGTATGGCTTCAGCAGTAGCTATGTGATAATAGTAAATTAATAATTTTAAAGAAATTGAATTGGAATTGCCAAGATATTGCATCTTAAGGTGATGATATATTTTTGCAGATTTTGATTTCTCTTTAGCAAATGTTGCATAAGAAAATATAAAGACAGACATTTAAGTATTTGCATAGACTTCCTGGCCGAAGCTGTCAAGGCACCACAGAGAGGGAAGGACCTGAGGTCATGTTTTAAAAGTTATCTACCATTCTGTACATTTCATTGATATAGTGACAGTACAAAAGAACATATTAAGGCACTTCTTATATGGCAAACAAAGCAAAAACTGATCTACGTAATTCTGCCTTCCTAACATTTGCTTAAAGTCTTGCTCTTCCTCGCAATATGAAAGAACCACCAAAGTATCTCCACATTTCACGGACAATTGTGAGTTTCCTTTTAAGGCACTTCAACTTTATTTTCACACAACTCACTGATACCGAAAACACAAGACTTCCTTATGCTGGACATGACACTTTTTCATTGACCAGAGGTAATGAAACTGATTTAGCTACTGGGATGGTCAATGAGTGACTTGAGAAGCAGGTGTGAAAACTTTGTGGAAGGAAGTGTAACTGAGAAGAAACCTGAGCAGGAAAACTGAGGACAGGAGATTTAATTAACACAGAATCTAACATAGTTGGAGTCAAGCAAGCTATCAAAGGATCTTATGAGCCAAAAGCCAAAAACTAACACTAAAATAAATATCTAAAGCAATACACAAAAAACAGAATACAAGAAACAACCACAGTTGACCACAAACACAAGCCAAAATCTAAGCCAATTGAAAAGCAGAAGCACATTCCTTGCTGTTTTTCTTCATTTCCTTTATTATAATGTTCTCACTGTTTTCTGTTAGCTTAAGCATTTCATAAAGCAAAAACTTTAACCTGCTGTTGGAGTCGAGAGTTAGAGTCAAGCCGGTGACAGGTATCATTGGCACACCTAGTGTGAATGCCTGGTACTTAAAATATCGCAGAAAACAAAACAGCAAGCAACCCATTGCAGCTGCACTCTCCTTCAGGAATTTCCATCTGAAACAAACAGTAAAGATTCTCCAAATGCATAAAAAGATGTTTGTTTTACTTTTAAAAAAATAATTTCATTGTTTTGTCTTCACTTCTTTTATTTTAAGATAATGATAATGTTAGGTAGCTGACATGTTGCAAGCAAAACATTTTCACACTGACCAAACTCAGATTGCACAAACGTTTACTCTGCAAGCAAAACATGCAATTAAGCAAGTGGACTCTCTCCATCACCCTTCCTGTAGGAAAAAAAAATAAAGATGTTTGAACATATACAGGAAAGGATCTATTTACAAGAGGTAAGGAGGTGATCATTCATGGCTCATAATGTAAATTGAGAATGGTTCTCATTTCATTCAGTACAAGGACATCTGGTGAAAAGCAGCCAATTGTAAGATCCGTCTGGAATCAGTGGGAGGGCAAAAGGTCAGAGTTCATCCTTGGGATTTCACGTCTGAGCCTATGGAGGAAAATAGGCATCTGGTAGTCATGGAAGGTCAGAATTTAAAACCATAAACACAGGAGCTTAGAGCAGAGACTAGGGCAGAAAATGGCAAACGTGGCCAACCTTAAAGCTTGAGAAGTGGTTCTTCCTGTGAATGTTTTGTGCAGTTTGATACGTCCTTTTTACTTGTTATGTACAGGCAAGTTGTGCTTCATTATCTAATGAGTTATGTGACAAATTGAATATTTCTTTTGTTGTTTATTCTATTGTAATTGTTGCTAAAGTTACTTTATTTTACATTTTCTCACAAAGTGTAAAAGCGAGGTTGTTTAAGAACAGCACCGATGTTGTTTGACATTTAGATCTTTCTGAGTTTAGACAGACAAGTTGTCTCACATGTGTCATTTCTTCATCCGGACCTGTTTTTCTGCCTCTTCTCACTGTACAAAAGGTCAAACCATCATACTCCCATGTTTGGATTTTTCCAAACAGAAAATTTAACCCGGGGCTGTTGCTGTGTGAGTCAGCGTTTGACTGTTGGCGTTCTTATTTTTGACAGGTGCTACGTTTAGGTTTTCTGTCTTCCTCTGTGATACTTGTCTTGTGTTTGTGAGCACAGTATATGCTTCAAAAAGTGACACCTAAGTGTGCAGACATGTCCGCACATTTTGCATTAAATGCCTCTCTGGTGCTTAGCTATGAGTCGCTGTCTCTTCATGTTTGTGCAAACACAGTAGCTGATAAATCATCAAAATGCTGAAACCTTTTTCAGAGCAAGAATAACTTTGTCATGGTGCTAATCTGTTGACTTAGTGCACGTCTTCAGTTTTGAATTGTATCGCTGCAACTCTTTTGATATGTGCGCGCGTGTGTGTGTGTACACTTGGATTGTTTTGATGACACCGTCTTCTTCTCCTGCTTCCTTGCCCTTTATCCCAAATAGTAGTTTGGCTGCAGCTTGTCTGGACATGACAAGAACCTCTACCTTGTTGCCATCATCATGGCAAAATATTTCCTTATTTTATAGTGTTGATTAAGAAACAAGCAGCATTTTGGGCTTTTAAAAAGATGCTCTACAGTGAGATGAATTCATAAACTTCCGTTCTTATTCATTTCCTGTCAGAAGTCAAAGGAAACAGGTATGTTATTTTTTAAGCAGTTCTGTGAATTATGCACATGTGTACACATGTATATATATGTCTACTTGGATGTGTATTAAATGCATGCACACACCTTAGCCCCAAGGACCAAAGCAAAGCCACTCACTGTGCACTTATTTGGATTGTTCTGATGGGACAATGCACAGAATGCAGAGGGATGAGCCACTGGCTAGTTGCTACAGACTGCTCTCAGCCAGCAGACAGAATTAAAATGCCGTCCTTGCTTGCATCTGTGTTAGCCAGAGAGGACCCCTAAATCACTATGACTTCAAGGACTTTATAACTGCTTTTCTTGGCCTTCATCTTCAAGTTTTCTAATAGAACTGTCATCTAAAATCTGAGTATTCATGGCGTTTCATTAAGATTTTTCACTGCACATGAAGGTATTTGAGAAGACTTGATTTATCAGAGATTACACGCGCAACCAGAAAACACAAGCAGCTGAACTAGAAAGCAGGCACTTTATCTCTTTCACCATAGATCTGCTCACACACTTAACATGGCATGCTGCTTGCAGACAGAGGATGGGCCTGGGAGGTCCCACACAGACAGGTGGTTGACATCAGCTGGAGGGGGAGGGAGGGAGCGAGGGCAGAGAGACACAGAAGCACAGAGAGAGAGAGTGATGACAGAGTGATGTAGAGACCACACAGAACAGAAAATGGTGGGGTCAAGTCTTTAGTAAGCATGACGGCAAACTGACAAACACCGGGAGTAACATTAGACTTTTCTTCTTCTTTTTTTTTTTTTCAAGCTTGGCTTGTTGTCTATAGAATGCACTGCAGTCTTGCATGTGAAACTCAAATTACCAGCAAGTAGAGGTAAATTTATGTTTTATCTTGTTGACCAACAACTTTTAGAAGGCTGTCGTCTTAAACATAATAAGATATCTGGTTAAAAAAAACAACAACAAAAAAAAAACGTGTGTGATACTAATGAAAACATAAGTGGTTTATTGGAGTAATTAGATTCACGTTATTTATTTTATTTGCTTCGAGAGAAGTTCTTTGCAAAATTCTGATAATATAACCCAATGCCATTAATCATCAACAAATAATTCACTGTGTAGGCAATGATATTTTACACTTAAATATATTTAAAAACACTTTCCAAATTGAGTGAAATGAAGATTGAGAGACTGAATATCACTAAGTGTCAATAATTAATTTCAATAGATACTTCTTTAGTACGACTCCAACCACATAGCACCAAAAATGTTAAGATTTTTGGTTTTACCATTTAGTTGAAATTGCAAACAGGTCTATACAATACCAGAAGGACTATTCAAACAATGCACAGTTTGCATATCCTTATTTCTGATGCGACATATACAGAATTTATTTTTTTTTTCTCTCTACGGGGCCACACCCATGCTTGTGGCACCAGGACAACAGCGCAGCAGGAAAAACGCACAATGGAAAATTTTTGGCGGCTGAGCAAGCACATCAGTATCTTTACACCCACGTCTGAAAACATGCAAATTTTACCTGACAACTTGCTTCTGATTAATTCTCTTTTGTTTACTATACCGCACAGTCACAGGTGCCATAGAAATGTATGTACTTGCATGTCAGTGGTGGCCCGATCATTAAAGCGCAGATTTGTAGGAAAATGAGTCAAGGTCGACTCAGGCTGGTGAGAAGGGTGACTCACCCTTAGTCAGAGATCTATATACAAAACACCGCTAAGATTTATTTTATGTAATTACTGTTGTTGAGTTTCTCCATTGGAATTAATAATGTACAAACCTCCTCCACACTGTAATGACTGTGATATTAAGCTAGATTTAAATCAAAGTATTTATCTATTAATGTCACAAAAGAGGTTGGTGGTTTCGGAGGGGTCACCCGAATGTGGGCAAAGGGAGGCAGACGTATGGAAAAAACAAATCTGTTTAATAAAAAAGACATCTTACAAAACCAAAGTCTAAGGTTCAAAATTTCAAACACAAAATGAAGACATTAAACAAATCCCAAAAACAAACCAGAAGCATTGAATTACACAGGACACACTGGGGTAGTTTCAAGCAGAGTACATCAGATAAGGATGGAGGAACCAACAAAGGACAATGAAAAACTGATGTCATCTGATGTACTGAGTGATGAATGGAGAATGACATTGAATGCAGGTGAGTTAATAAGGGGATTAGGAACAGCTGTGAAAAACAGTAAACAGGCAGAGTGAGGGGAAGATGAATAATTAACACAGAGGAAGCTGAGCTAGACACATAACAACTGAGTAAGTTTTGTAAATGACAGAATTAAGAATAGTTTCAAATAAAACAGGATTTGCTTATGCTATTCCTGAACTAGGTGTATTTAAGAAACAAAGAACTTCTGACCATTTAGCTGTGTATACAGTGGAAACGTTAGTGATACTGATGGCCTTACAGTGGGTAGAGCAAAATAAAATTGAAAAAGTTCTTATATGTTCAGATTCATTATCATCACTAATGTCTATTTTAAATGTCTCATCTGAGAGTTGAATGGAGTTGGTATATGAAATTCATGAAGTTATATTTAAAATGACACAAGCTCAAATAAAGATTAGGTTTATGTGGATACCTGCTCATAAAGAAGTGAATGATATGGCAGATCATTTAGCTAAGGTGTCTTTAAAACAAAGTAGAATTATGGAAATAGCATATTGTAAATCTGAAATAAAATCCATTATTAAGACCAAAATTAAATTTGAATGGAAACAATTGTGGGAGGAAGGAACTAAAGGCTGTCATTTATTTCATATACAAAAGAAAGTAGGAAATATATATTTACTTACAGTAGAACATGTAATAATTCACTGTGAAAAATGTACAGTAAGTAGAAAGAAGCTAACACAAGAAATTAGGAAATATGATATAGAAACATTAAAACTTAATAAGATATTAATTAAACATAAAATAAATAAAACAGTTATTACATTTTTGAAGGAAACAGGATTATATATAAGAATTTAGATTAAAGAGAGATACAGTGGTCCACACTCCAGCGTAGTAGATGGCGATAATACATCTTAATGTTAGATGTTACCTGCCAGTAAAAATCAGAAAGAAGAAGAACTAGACACATGAAAAAATTGCTAACAATGGTGCAAAAGCACAAAGAAAAGAATAGAATAAACCAGGTAATTAATACAGAGGAATTAAGTAATATGTTATAGCCTTAATGGAAATAAACAACTGAATATGGAAAAAAATATATTTTCTTACAGTAATAAACTCGGAAATAATTAGACAGGAACTCAAAAGAAAAAATAACAGGCACAAGCACCTGCCAATAGTTTCTTGAGAAGAAACATTGCGCTGAAACTCTACCTGGCCTCTGCCCTTGAGTGATTTAAACTCCCAATAAGGACCATTAGCTCATCCCTTGTTTTTTGTTTCCTCATACTTCAATCTACTTTACTTATACTCCCAATACAATATTACATTCCCCTTCTCTAGCCTCCCTTATAACTTGTTGTCTCTCCCCAACCCCTTAATGTATCCGACTTCTTTCTCTCCGTTTTTCCATCTTTGTCTTTGTCCTTGTCCGTGGCCAAACAAGCATTCTTGCATCTGGCCCTCCTCTCTAGCCAACGCTGTGGGATTTTAGATTCTCTCCAGGAAGGGGGAGTTACTGCCATAGCTATGCTAAAAGATTAACTACTTGTCATGAGAAGATTGCTGAATGTCAAGGTCATAAAAGCTAGTGTTTTGGAAAACATGTTAATCATTTTGTTCATTGTGCCTTCAAGGCCTTAAAGACTGGACTCCCACATCCACTGGTCCACTTCAGGGTGAGGGTGGGTTTACTGGGGCCAGCCAATTATAGCGAGGAGAGACAGGAGAGAGAGCAAAGCCTTTTCCCCAATACAACTGGGATGCTCTGTCTCCAGAGGCTGGTATCAGCTAGTTGCATTTACTTAGTTTCATTATTAGAGTACAATTAGTGTAGTTTTAGTAGGCCATACTTTGGATCTTTAATAAAGTAAAATTATTATGAAGTATTGCAACTCTTACTTGAGTAAAATGTATGGATTCTCTACTCATTGTGTGAAATGTCACAGAATACAAAACCCTATTTTAATAAAACGCACACACACTTATATATATATATATATATATATATATATATATATATATATATAACACACATATGTCACGTAGGAGAGTTTCACTGAGAATTAATTACGACAAAGAGCCAACACACACACACAACTAT